>BSBK01001317.1:0-146400 GCA_027943335.1 Chamaecyparis obtusa
ACCTTATGCTCATTGTCTTGGACTTCCTTTCTCTTTACTAAAACTTGCTTCCTTTTATTGAATGACTTTTTATTCTTTGTAACCAAAACTATTTTACTTATTGACTTGACTAATCTTCTTTAACCAACTTGATATAATTAAATGTTAGGTAGAAAAAAATTATATTGAAACATAAACCCTTAACATTGTCTGATCTATATCATTTTCCAAATTAAGCTCTTCAAATTCACAACATTCCACTTCTTCTTCTTCTTCTTCTTCTTCTTAGCTCATTAAAACTTATATCATACTCTCAATGATGTGGAAACTCAATATAAATGCAAAAATCAATTGCTTGACATCAATGTAAAAGATAATTAATAACCTAATCTTGGTATAAAAATTGTATTGCTCTAATCTTAGTTGGTCCTTCATCATCATCACCATCAATTATAGTAACAATCTACCTCTTTGGGATTGATTGAAACAAACACTGGACACTTGATGATGGCAAATATTTATTGTCAATCTTTGTCGTATACTTGGGCCTCTAAGCTTTAATATCCTCTTCTTTTCTTGATCTCCTTCTATAATGTTAGGAATAATCCAAGAGATAACTGAGAGGGCGGGGGGTGAATCAGTTATCTACAAGTTTCAATTCTTTATCCAATTAAGTATACTTAAACATAAAGCATAAACACAATGAAAGAACACTTGAACGCAACACCAATATTTTGGTCACGGGAAACCCAAATAGGTAAAATCCCTCATGGGAATTGACACCCACTAATAATCTGCACAAGGTGTATTATGATTCTTGTTAGAAGATCCTTAACCATGTTAAGAGTTTTCTTTACAAATATATTTAGTACAATGACCTGGTCAGAGGGTCAAACCTTGTTAGGGAGTCTTTTACAATTAACCCTATTAGGGGTGAGGATGCACTATCCCAGAGCACACTACTCAAAGGGTGAAGGCTACAACCTTTTGAATAACAAATACACACTATATCTAGATCTTGTTGAACTATGCTTTGTCCCCCCCCCTGATGTTTGGATCAGTTCCAATGTATAGCATAAACTCTTTACTTGGTCACGTAGGACCTTCTACTGATAGGTCAACACTTCACACACTCTACTCTACTCTTCACATTCAACTTTGAACCATGCCTTAGCAATCATAAATGACTGCCTATAAAATGTCTTTCCTCCAAATGACATAATAAAGTTGGCCTATTAGAACCACATTGAAATCACATTAGAGAAGGCATAACACATTCCAATAATACTTCTCTCAGGTCTACTAAAGCATGCAACACAATCTGGGACTTGTCCAATATTAATAAATGTAGACGCTTGCTACACACTATCGACTCTACCAAATTAATTGAAACTTTCTCCTCAAGGTGAATTACATTATGCACTCTTAACCGAACATTCTTAACTCTTCTCCAATCCTAATCCAAGGGTTCATATCAAAATGATAAGCGCAACTCTTGAACCAATATAATCTATGTTGGCTCTTCTGAATAAACATAGGAAACTACTACTGGTGAATAGCGACTACATAACTTCTCTTCTACTGATCATCAGAATTTGCATCCATGGATGTAAACATTACTAATATTTCTCCAACACATATCCAAATGTGCAAGGCTCCATGATGGCTGTACAGACATTCACTCACAAAACATTGTCTATAACTCTGTCAGGAATATTACTGACACAAGCTGCTACATAACTGTTTGTACAAATAATTAACCTCTGCATCCATGATATCATGCATGTAACATTTCCATGCTACATATACTAAAATATTACTACATAAGTCTTCCATGCATGCTACTGACCATTATGTTGTCATTAATGACAAACATACAATTAGTACTAGATTAGTGGCAATCTCCAACAATCTCCCCCTTTGGCATTGACGGAAACATATGGAATGAAAAAAGTTACCAATCCAAGTGAACAATTTTTTTTTTATAACATTCTTCATTTCCTCATCAAAACTCCCCCAAGGATGAATCCTCCATCTACTGTAATATTATTCAACATTATCCATTTTCTCAATGGAACTGCTTTCATGACCGAATACTCCCCCTTAGTATATTACTCCTTCACTTCTATTTTTCATGACTATATATTACTTCCCCCTTTGACATCAATGGAAAAGGGAGCCTATCATTTTAAGCACTATTACTAATCCTAAAGTAGAGTAGTCAACCATCCATCAGTCCCTAAGGACTGATGCTCTTTCTTCTTTCTTCTAAGAAGACTCAGGGAAACAAAATTACTGCCA
Organism: Chamaecyparis obtusa; assembly: GCA_027943335.1. Lineage (NCBI taxonomy): Eukaryota > Viridiplantae > Streptophyta > Pinopsida > Cupressales > Cupressaceae > Chamaecyparis > Chamaecyparis obtusa. Next base: position 2,281 of record BSBK01001317.1, read on the forward strand.
ACTTCTTCCTAAGATATTCAAAAGTATCCTTTGGAAAAGGCTTTGTGAATTATGTCTGCCAACTGATCTTTATTACTCACATAGTCCATCTTGACTTCTTTCTCTGCCACTTTCTCTCTTAGGAAGTGATACTTGATCTCTATGTGCTTTATCGTTACATGCATCATAGGATTCTTGACATGTTGATAGTGCTAGATGTAACACCACATAAAAAATAATCTAAATAAATGACAACAAAAAGTAAATCCAAAGAAATAACCAGAAAAGAATAATTTTTTTTTTAACAAGATACAATTTAGCACCGAATTACAACTCAACTGACTTAATCAATTATTTAATATCCAAGGGTAATTGAATACATGAGAGTATAACAATATACTCAACATTTAATACATATATTCTAAGAATTCCAGATTGTTTCTAATTGCCCTTATCTATCCTAAGCACTACTTTGATAACGAGTAACCAGGTAAAAATCCATTTCCTGTAAATCTTTACAGCAGCTAACCATTCCCCAAAAAAAAATTGTTTTCCTCATCTAGAATCCTGAAAACACCAAAATAGAAAACAACCACAAAGAAACAGGGCTTAGTAAAAAAAGACTAAGATGATGGAATACCTCCAAAGCATCTGCATCATATAGGTTAGAATCTTAACAAAATAAACTGAACCATACACATTAAAATAGACATATTTCATTATTGACAGGAAGCATTTCATTTCTATTATATAGAAATAACAAGTACTTCATTTCATTCTCAACAAAAATAAACTCGCAAAGAAAATGACAAGGTGATGATCCACTAGCTTTGGGTATCTACATAAGAATCAACAATCAGTAACCATATAGGAAACTCAAAGAATTCATTATGACAGCCTTATTCTTTACAAGCAATAAGGTAAATCCATTACCCTTACTTCACCAACATGTGCAAGTAATCAGGGCATCATATTTTATTTTTTTAAATGAAACCCATAGCCCTTGAATTATTAAATTATCACTTAGTAAAATAACTGACAGATATTCTTTCACCTTAAGGCTCTAGACAAAGTTAGTTTACCATACTAAGTATCACACTTGCATTATCTCAAAACACTTCATACTACCAATAATAGCTAAACCATAGTAAAACCTGAATTACCAAATACAACTATTAATAATTTACTTAATAACTAAAATCCTTAATACTGGAATCAACAATTAAAAATATCCACATACATCCATGAAACCTCTTTTCAAAATAACCTCAACAAAGCATCTTCTTTTCATCAACTGAAAGAATAATTTAAGCAAAATTTCCAACACTATCCTTAGTAAACTCAAGCAATAATAATATCCAATTCCTAACATACAATTGCAACATTATATCTGATAATTGTAATATCTAGTCTTATTATCAACTGACTGTTACAGCTAACACTTAAAAATTAATTCCATTAATCTATCACATTCTAACTTATAGAGTAATTTGTCAATCCATGGAAGGTAAAAATCAAATTCATATACTAATGTTTAATGCAGAATTACACATTATCATCACAATGATCATCCAAATAATTATGCACTTGTTTCAATTCTGTCATCCCAGTTTACAAAGTCACATATGTACATACTTATAGGTGTACACACATATATATACATATGTATATACACTCACGGTATGTGTATATGCCCTTGTAAATTATGCAGAATACAAAACACTACATATCATATTTATAACCCTATTTGATTAACACAAAAATAGATAACTCATTCAAACATTTGTTGTCATTTATTGTTGTTATACCAAATGACACTATGTTCCAAATAACATAGAAGTTATTAAGTCAACAAACTAGACAATCTCAATAATCCAAATCGGCCCACATACCTATCATCACAATCCATTCTGTAGACAGATAAACTAACTACTACAGTAGCTATCGAATAGCCTACAGACCACAATCAAATGTAATCACAGTGGTTCCCATTATAATCTTCTATAATAACCGAGGCACCAGAATACTGACAAATGATAAACTATATTCCCATATCATGTTACAACATGTTCAACAAATAGAACATGATTCCTAAAGAAAATTCACAACAGACCCAACTTATCCTCTAGATGAGCAACTGCGGTATTTTATGATTGGAACTTAATCCACCTCTTTCTAGAGCATATAACTACCGATGACCATATGAACCACTAAACACTAGAGACCGATACACAACTATATGATGGGCTATATTCAACATAAACCTCATGGTAACCAGAACTCAACTCTCGAAACCATATCAATAGGCACCTAAATAGAGAAAAACACCTTGCAAACCTCAAAACCACGACATAACAAAGAACACAAAATAACTTAGAAGTCTCGACACCCAAATGGCCTAGCGAAAAGTCCAAATCCAACACTATAGTTACCTAACCCCTGAAACACAAATTAACATTCTAGAAGATCGGTAGAATAGGTAGCATAGATGTGAAAACTAGACAATCCTAACTCCCAAAATGTTACTCCCTAAAATATAGATTACAGGTCCCTTTGACCAGAATCACAATAACATACTCAAAACAAAGAAATACATATTGCTCCCCAAAGCTTAGGAAACCCTACATCCTCATATTCCTATAATACAGTATCACCAAATTCGACAAACCCTAAAACAATACTACTAATTAACTGAACAGGAAAACACACTAATGATTCCCCCAATTTCTAACAGTGAACATAAAAACTCCAATGCTAAAAAACCCAAACATTCAAAGATATTTCCATAGTAACACATGAAACATTCCTAACACTATGCATGATATGAATAGAAACTATATTCCACGAACTTCAATAATCAAGATTCATAAAGAAGACAAGAGATTGAGTTAGAGAATGCACCTCCTGCCTTTATTACAGAGTAGGGGTGTTCTGAAACCTATAAGTTGAAACCAAAGACCTACTCCCAACTAGCAAGCTACACCAAATCCAAGCCCTTTGCTCAGCAGCAAGCTATACCCACCGTGAAAATGTCCAAGAACCAAGCAATGAAATAGAGCACACTGTGACACAGCTCGGCTCACAAGCACAAAGACCAAATAGTGCTTCCAAATAATAAGCTCAAAGAATAGAAATAGAACCATGATATGCAGGAATGGAGAATCCCATTAATAAATGTACAGGTATACAACCATTTTTCCCTCCAAGCTGAACAGAACAACCCCATTTTCGTAACCTTTCCAGGTATCAAACACATTACCTCATAACAGAAAACCCTTGCCAATGAAAAGACCGATATGCTAAATGGAGTAATTCAATTCTAGTATGTGTGTCGTAGCTGCATTTACTTCAAACTTATCTTTTACTACCACTTCCATTCAAAATATCGACAGTTTTCACTGCTGTACAAGTACTTACCAAGAACTTCCAAATACACATGCTCAAAATTAAATGACACATGGATAAAACAATCAAATCCCAATGCACATACAAAACTAAGCAAAACAAATATCTTAACAAAGTGAGATTAATATGTCATAGCCATATTAGATCATAGGTCACGAAAACCATAGGAAGTATTTCAAAGCCCAAAGCCTAGGTTAGACAAATTACTAACCTTAGCCTATCTTACCAAAATATATAGAATGTTAGGATATTACTAACACCCCTTCTAACTTTACACATAACTTACTACTAATTCATTCTAATATTTTACTAACTTATATCCTTTTAAATTTCAATTTCATTTAACAATTAACATCAACATAATAAAATCATTTTAACAACTAACATTAACCATATAATAATAATATTTTTCCTTAACAAATACAGACTAACATAACATTGAAAATTACATTAATCAAATCTTTAATAACAGCATAGAAATTCCTCTTCCTATTTAAGAAATGAGTTTGTTTAAACTTATAAACAATCATCTTCTATAACAACACAAATTCCCAAATACCTAAAAGTAATCAGAGAAAATCGATAGCTCATAAAATTCAGAACCTGCAACTATCTTTATTTCAGCAAATAAATCCAACACCATAATCTAATAAAAGATTAACAATCACCTAACAAGTTAAATATCCATACACTATCAAAGATATAGATTGAAAACTAGACAAAGCCATAATCCAAATCACAACCAAAAGAGTCTAGACATAAAAAAATCTGAACCAAGACATGAATTCACACAAAAAGAACTATATGAAGCTGCAAAATTAGAAACCAAGCTAGAAGCGGATAGGGGCATGACACCCTCCCCCACCAACCTAGGCTTACTCTTGGAAGCCTATAAACAACTGAGGATGTGCTACTTTCATTGCCCCTACATCTTCCCATGTAACAGATGTGTCATCACCGAGATCCCATAATACTTTTACCTGCTCGACCTTGTGACTTCTGATGTTTAGTTCTCTTTGCTAGATAATCTGAACTGGTTCTAGCATTAATTGACCATCTACCACCTGTAAATCATTCCAATTCATAATGTGAGCAATGTTAGGAATATACTTCCTCAACATAGATACATGGAATACATCATGGATTCGTGAAAGATTGGGAGGCAAGGCAAGTCTGTAAGCAATTGGACCAACATGTTCCAAGAGCTCAAACGGTCCCACAAACTATGGAGATAGTTTAGATCCCTTACCATACCTAATAGGACTCTTCTAAGGCTTAACCAAAAGAAATACCTTGTCCCCAACCTCAAACTAACATTCAATCCTATGCAGATCATAATATTTCTTTTGCCTGTCCTGTGCTATGGAAAGATGCTTTCTGACACGTTTTACTTGTTGCTCCAAGTCTTGAATCATCACAAGACCTAGAATAATTCTATCCTCAAGATTATCCCAGCTCAAGGGTGTTCTACATGGTCTCTCGTACAAAGCCTGAAAAGGAGTCATACCAATAGAGCTATGATATCCATTGTTATACGCAAAATCTACAAGGTGAAGATACTCTTCTTACTTACTCTGTCTATCCATAACATACATCCTAAGCATGTCTTCCAATATCTGGTTGACACACTCAGTCTGTCCGTCAGTCTCAGGATGATATGCTGAACTGAAATTCAGCAAAGTACCTAATTCTCACTACATAGATCTCCAAAGAGAAGATGTAAAGACTAAATCCCTATCAGATATGATATTCTTAGGAATACCATGCAACCAGACAACTTGGTCCATGTATATCCATGCTATATATGTAGCATCATAAGAACACCTTACTGGAATGAAATGGACAACTTTAGTTAATCAACTACAACCATGATTACATCATGACGCCTGGCTGTAAGTGGTAACCTCAATATGAAGTCAATGGATATAGTATCCCATTTCCATTCTAGTACACTGTGAGACTGCAATAAACCCGCTAGATGTTGATGCTCCACCTTCACTCTCTGACATTCCAAACATCTAGCCACAAAGTCTGCAATATCCCTCTTCATGCTTGGCCAGTAATAGTACTATCTGAGATCAGCATGCATCTTCTTCACACTAGGATGTGCTGAATAAGGTGCCTTATGTGCTTCAACCATAACTAGATCTCAGAGATCCCCAATCTCTTGAACATAAACACTGCCTTGGTACCTCATGAGTCCAGCAGTGCTAATAGAGTAGCCCTCAAAATTACCCTCTAATAGACTGCCACTATCTATCATTGCTTTGACATCCAAGAACTAAGGATCTGAAGACAATTTCTGAAGTATTCTATCCTTAAGATCCACTGTGAGGGTTAATGAAGAAAGTTCATGACGTCTTCTGCTAAGTGCATTAGCCACTTTGTTTTCCTTAACCTACATGTACTTCACTTCAAAGTCCTATTCACACAAAAACTCCATCCATCTGCACTGATGAGCATTAAGATTGGGTTGTGTGAATAAATACTAAAGAATTCTATGATCTGTATGCAGCTCAAAATGTTGACCCAGTAAGAAATGTCTCCATTTGGTCAATGCATGCATTATAGCTACAAGCTCCAAATCATGTGTAGGATAGTTGACTTCATGATCCTTCAATTTCCTGGATTCATAAGAAATGACTCTACTATCCTACATCAACACTACTCCTATTCCATCCAATGAAGCATCTATACAAACAAAAAATGCCTTATATGGATTAGGTACTACTAGCACTGGTGCACTAGTTAAGCATTCCTTGAGACACTGAAATACTGCATCGCACTCCTCTGTCCAAAAGAATTGCTTTCCCTTTATCTGAAGAGATGTGATGGAATGAGCTATTTGAGAGAAATTAGCTACAAATCTCCTATAGTAGCTAGCTAATCCCATAAAGCTTTGCACTTCTGATACTTTGGTAGGCACTGGCCATTCAACAATAGCCCTAATCTTGGCTGGATCCATAGCTATACCCTCTCCTATGATGATATGACCAAGATAGAAAATCTCATTTTTGAAAAACTCACACTTCTCAAGATTGTCAAAAAGCTAGTTCCTATGGAGACATTCAAAAACTAGTGTCAAATGCTGCTCATGCTCTTCAAAGGAGTCTGAATACACAAGGATGTCATCTAGAAACACCACTACAAACTTGTCAAGGAAAGTTCTGAATACACCATGCATAAGGCTCATGAAAACCGATGGTGCATTTGTTAGTCCAAAAGGCACTACTGTGAATTCATAATACCTGTATTTGGTATGAAAAGCTATCTTGTGGATATCAGCTTCTTGAATCCTTAGTTGATGGTATCTATATTTGAGATCAATTTTGGAAAACACCTTAGCACCCTTCACTTGATCAAACAAGTCATCAATGTGTGGTAAAGGATATCTATTCCTGATGGTCACTTTATTCAGCTGCCTAAAGTCTATGCACAGCCTTAAAGAACCATCCTTCTTTTTGATGAAGATTACAGGTGCTCCCCAAGGTGAGACACTACATCTTATGAGCCCTTTTTCCAATAATTCCTCAAGTTGAACCTTCAGTTCTACTAGCTCTTGAGTGGTCATACGGTAAGGAGTCTTAGAAATAGGCTCAGTACCAGGCAAAAGATCAATCCTAAAATCAATTTTTCTTTTAGGAGGGATTCCCAAAATCTCTATAACAAAGATATCTAAAAACTCCTTCAAAACTAGATGATCTAAATTGGTACTAGAAGAGACTAGTTCATCAAAATCATTGATAGAAATAGCAAACAATTTGCATCCCATATGTAAGCACCTCTTGAGTTGTTTGGCAGAAATGGTTCTAACTGAAATGGGTCTCCTCACACCCAAAATGAACTTGGCTATTCCAAAATCATCAATATATTTGATGATCTTTTCTCTGCAATCAATGATAGCTGAATGCTGATCCAGCCAATCCATTCCTAAAATAACATCATATGAACCCAAAGGAATAACTCTAAGGCTAACTGAAGTAGTAAAAGCCTTAAGTCAAATCTTACAATCTACAACCACTAACCCTGTTTCCACCTTAGATCCTGATGCCAACTCAGCTTTATTTATAGGAATACCACATTGTTTAACCAAATTTGAAGAAATAAATGTGTCGGTGGCCCCAGAAGCAAACAAAATGGAAATTTTCTTACCTTGGCAATTACCTTTTGTTTCAATTATGGTATTTTGATGATCATCTTGCCTTTGATCCATAGTAGCGAATATTTAGCGGTTCCTTCCAGAATCACCTATAGTGGCCTCAGAACCTGCTGCTTTAGATCTACCTTGGTTGTTGCCACGAAGGGGACAATTCCACTAAAAATGACCCAACTATCCACAGTGGTAACATTCCACACATCTCTTAATACTCTTATGCTGCATTGGGTTTGCTGGAGGAGATACATTACTTTGTTCTCCACTTTGAGAAGACAAAAAGGATCTGGGCTGCTCAGGTACTTTGAAACTCTTGTTAGACTTAGAGAACTTTTCAAATTTCCTCTTCATGAACTTGCCACTAGAACCACCTGATGCTGCCCTTGAATTTCCTTGAGAAAAATTTTGGTTCTTGCTACTACCCTAAGCAAGAGGATTCACTGCACTCTTGATCATAATTCCACTAGAACCTAACTTCGTCTCAGTCAATTTAGCTTGATTTGAGGCTTCTTGCATAGTTTTAGGCTTGAAAATATGCACTTCTCCAATTTTTGGATTCAATCCCCTAATAAAATGTTGTACTAATGGCTTTTCATGTTCACCCCAACTAGAGTACTTCAACTCAAAGAATCTCCTCTCATACATATCCACTGTAGCATTATGTTGAGAGATATTGAAAAATTCCTTAGATCTGGCCTGCTACCAGTATTCTGACATGAACCTCTCATGGAATCTTTCAATAAACAATTCCCAAGTAACTTGGGAAATATTGACTCCAAGACGCTCAAGTTCCATGTTCCACCATATGGAAGCAAAGGATCTGAGCTGCATGATAGTCCAACAAACTCTAACATTACTCTGATAATCATGGAGTATAAAACATCTTTCGATGTTGAGCAGCCATGCTTCAGCAGTGGTACCTTCCTTGGTTCCATAAAAAATAGGTCCTTTGAACTTAGAAAGGTCCTTCAACTGAGCCCTTGTGACAAGATTCTCAGCTACAGCCGGGTTTTCATTAGGAACTTGAACAACATTAACATTTGCTCCCCCACCGAGAACATTGTTCCTTGCTTCAATATCATCAAGTCTATCAAGTATCCATTGGAGAACTTCAACTTGAGGTTCTCCTTGATCACCTTGATCAGCTCCAAGCCCTCCTTGGTGATCTTTCCCTCTTCCATGACCACGTCCTAGACGTCTGCCCCTACCTCTACCAACACCAGCATAAACTGGGTCTCCACACCCATGGGCACCTCTTGTGATAGGAAGCATGCTTAAGACCTCAAATAATAAAAGAGAATAAAATCATTAACGGAAGCAAAAAGATATAACCCCTTTTCTAAACCTCGATCCCCTAGTGCTCAAACCTTGGCTTTGATACCAATGTAACACCACAAGAATAATCTAAATAAATAACAACCAAAAGTAAATCCAATGAAATAACCAGAAAAGCACAATTTTTTTTTTAACAAGATACAAATTAGCACCAAATTACAACTCAACTGACTTAATCAATTATTTAATATCCAAGGGTAATTGAATACATGAGAGTATAACAATATACTCAACATTTAATACATATATTCTAAGAATTCCAGATTGTTTCTAATTGCCTTTATCTATCCTAAGCACTAGTCTGATAACAAGTAACTAGGTAATAATTTGTTTCCCGTAAATCTTTATAGCAGCTAACCATTCCCCCAAAAATATTGTTTTCCTCATCTAGAATCCTGAAAACACCAAAATAGAAAACAACCACAAAGAAACAGGGCTTAGTCAAAAAGACTAAGATGATCGAATACCTCCAAAGCATCTACATCATATAGGTTAGAATCTTAACAAAATAAACTGAACCATACATATAAAAATAGACATATTTCATTATTGACAGGAAGCATTTCATTTCTATTATACATAAATAACAAGTACTTCATTTCATTCTCAAAAGAAATAAACTCGCAAAGAAAATGACAAGGTGATGATCCACTAGCTTTGGGTATCTACATAAGAATCAATGATTAGTAACCATATAGGAAACTCAAAGAATTCATTATGTTAGCCTTATTCTTTACAAGCAATAAGGTAAATCCATACCCTTACTTCACCAACATGTGCAAGTAATCAGGGCATCATATTTTATCTTTTTAAATGAAACCCATAGCCCATGAATTATTAAATTATCACTTAGTAAAATAACTGACAGATATTCTTTCACCTTAAGGCTCCAGACAAAAGTCAGTTTCCATACTAAGGATCACACTTGCATTATCTCAAAACACTTCATACTACCAATACTAGCTAAACCATAGTAAAACCTGAATTACCAAATACAACTATTAATATTTACTTAATAACTAAAATCCTTAATACTGAATCAACAATTAAAAATATCCACATACATCCATGAAACCTCTTTTCAAAATAACCTCAGCAAAGCATCTTCTTTTCATCAACTGAAAGAATAACTTAAGAAAAATTTCCAATACTATCCTTAGTAAACTCAAGCAATAATAATATCCAATTCCTAACATACAATTGCAACATTATATCTGATAATTGTAATATCCAGTCTTATTATCCACTGACCATTACAGCTAACACTTAAAAATTAATTCTATTAATTTGTCACATTCTAACTAACAGAGTAATTTGTCAAGCCATGGAAGGTAAAAATCAAATTCATATACTAATGTTTAATGCAGAATTACACATTATCATCATAGTGATCATCCAAATAATTATGCACTTGTTTCAATTTTGTCATCCCAGTTACAAAGTCACATATGTACATACTTATAGGCCTACAGACATATATATACATATGTATATAAACGCACGGTATGTGTGTGTGTGTGTGTGTGTGTGTATATATATATATGTTCCTACAAGTATATATATATATATATATATATATATATATATATATATATATATATATATATATATATATATATATATATATATATATATATATATATATATATATATATATATGCCCTTGTAAAATATGCAGAATACAGAACACTACATATTGTATTTATAACCCTATTTGATTAACACAAAAATAGATAACTCATTCAAACATTTGTTGTCATTTACTGTTGTTATACCAAATGACACTATGTTCCAAATAACATAGAAGTTATTAAGTCAACAAACTAGAAAATCTCAATAATCCAAATCGGCCCACATACCTATCATCACAATCCATTCTGTAGACAGATAAACCAACTACTACAGTAGCTATCGAATAGCCTACAGATGACAATCAAAATGTAATCACAGTGGTTCCCATTACAATCTTTTATAATAACTGAGGCACCAGAATACTGAAAATGGATATACTATATTCCAATATCTTGTTATAGCATGTTCAACAAATAGAACATGATTCCTAAAGAAAATTCACAACAGACCCAACTTATCCTCTAGATGAGCAACTACGGTATTTTATGACCAGAACTTAATCCACCTCTTTCTAGAGCATATAACTACCGACGGCCATATGAACCACTAACACTAGAGACTGATAGACAGCTATACGATGGCTATATTGAACATAAACCTCATGGTAACTGGAACTCAACTCTTGAAACCAATTCAATAGGCACCTAAACAGAGAAAAACACCTTGCAAACCTCAAACCATGACATAATAGAGAACACAAAATAACTTAAAAGTCTCGACACCCAAATGCCTAGCAACAAGTCCTAAATCCAACACTACAATTATCTAACCCCCGAAACACAAATTAACATTCCAGAAGCTCGGTAGAATAGGTAGCATAGATGTGAAAACTAGACAATCCTAACTCCCGAAATGTTACTCCCTAAAACATAGATTACAGTTCCCTTTGACCGAAATCACAATAACATACTCAAAATAGAGAAATACATATTGCTCCCAAAGCTCAGGAAAGCCTACGTCCTCATATTCCTATAATATAGTATCACTGAATTCAACAAACCCTAAAACAATAATACTAATTAACTGAACAGAAAACACACTACCGAATTCCCCAATTTCTAACAGTGAACATAAACAGTCCAATGCTAAAAAAACCCAAACATTTCAAAAGATATTTCCATAGTAACACATGAAACATTCCTAACACTATGCATGATATGAATAGAAACTGTATTCCATGAACTTCAATAATCAAGATTCATAAAGAAGACAAGAGATTGAGATAGAGAATGCCCCTACCTTTATTATAGAGTGGGGGTGTTCTGAAACCCATTTGTTGAAACCAAAGACCTCACTCCCAACTGGTGAGCTACACGAAATCCAAACCCTTTGCTCAGCAGCAAAGCTAAACCCACCATGAAAATGTCCAAGAACCAAGCAATGAAACAGTGCACACCGTGACAGAGCTCGGTTCACAAGCACAAAAACCAAATAGTGCTTCCAAATAATAAGCTCAAAGAATAGAAATAGAACCATGATATGCATAATGGAGAATCCCATTAATAATGTACAGGTATGCAACCATTTTTCCCTCCAAGCTGAATAGAACAACCCCATTTTCGCAACCTTTCCAGGTATCAAACACATTACCTCATAACAGAAAACCCTTGCCAATGCAAATGACCGACAACAAACTGGAGTAATTCAATTCTAGTATGTGTGTCGTAGCTGTATTTACTTCAAACTTATCTTTTACTGCCACTTCCATTCAAAATATCGACAGTTGTCACTGCTGTACAAGTACTTACCAAGAACTCCCAAATATACATGCTCTGAATTAAATCACACATGGATAAAACAATCAAATCCCAATGCACATACAAAACTAAGCAAAACAAATATCTTAACAAAGTGAGATTAATATGTCATAGCCATATTAGGTCATAGGTCACGAAAACCATAGGAAGTATTTCAAAGCCCAAAGCCTAGGTTAGACAAATTACTAACCTTAGCCTATCTTACCAAAATACATAGAATGTTAGGATATTACTAACACCCCTTCTAACTTTTACACATAACTTACTACTAATTCATTCTAACATTTTACTAACTTATATCCTTTTAAATTTCAATTCCATTTAACAATTAACATCAACATAATAAAATCATTTTAACAACTAACATTAACCATATAATAATAATATTTTTCCTTAACAAATACAGACTAACATAACATCAAAAATTACATTAATCAAATCTTTAATAGCAGCATAGAAATTCCTCTTCCTATTTAAGAAATGAGTTTGTTTAAACTTATAAACAATCATCTTCTATAACAACACAAATTCCCAAATACCTAAAAGTATTCAGAGAAAACTGATAATTCAGAACCTGCAACTGTCTTTATTTCAGCAAATAAATCCAACACCATAATCTAATAAAAGATTAACAACCACCTGACAAGTTAAATATCCATACACTATTAAAGATATAGATCGAAAGATAGACAAAGCCATAATCCAAATCACAATCAAAAGAGTCTGGACATAAACAAATCTGAGCCAAGACATGAATTCACACAAAAAGAACTATATGAAGCTACAGAATCAGAAACCAAGCTAGAAGCAGATAGGGGCATGAGACTAGAGTTATCACAATGAATAACAATAGGATAATCAATATGAATATTAAATTCCTTTATCATCTACTTGATCCAAACAATTGTAGAATAGTTCAGGGCTTCTGCAACATACTTTGCTTCTATTGTTGACTGAGAAATACAATTTTGCTTCTTGACAAGTTTGTCACTAAGAAACACTGCTCCACCTAATGTACCCTTTCCATCATCAACGCATCCTGCCCAATCAGCATCTATATAAACATGAAGCTCAACATTCTTTGAGTTAGGATACCATAGACCATAATCTATAGTTCCCTACAAATATCTAAATATTCTTTTTACTACCATGAGGTGACTATTTTAGGCTCTGCTCTAAATCTTCCAACAATACCAACTGCATTAGAAATGTCTAGTCTAGTTTGAGTAAGATATATGGGTTTACCAATCATAGACTTGTATAATGTTGTATCTATTGCTGGAGAATCATCTTATTTTGTAAGCTTGCATCTATTTATCATAGGTTTACCCACTAGCTTGCAATCACCCATCTTGAACTTCTTCAATATCTCTATCACATATTTGGACTAATTAATGAAAATGCCTTTCACTGTCTAGTGCACATTTAATCCCAAGAAGTATTTGATAGGTCCAATCATGCTCATCTCAAACTCACTCTCCATCTCCTTAGCAAATTCTACACTAACTTTGTCATTACCCCCAAAGATAATCTCATCAACAAATATAGCTATAAGTAGTAGACCTTCAAATATCTCTCTTATGATTAGATTATAATCTACTGCTCCTTTCTTGAATCCAATTTTTGTTAGATATTCATCATGTCTCTCATACCATGCTCTAGAGGCTTGCTTAAGTCCATAGAGGCCTTTCTTCAATCTGCATACCATATTAGGTTTGTCTGATAAGGTGAATCCTTCTAGCTGCTCAATGTATAGTTCTTTTAGCTCTCCATAGCTCTCCATTCAAAATATGCTGACTTAACATCCATCTAATAAAATTTGAAGTTTTTGAATGTTGCAAAATATTAAAAAAATTTAATATCTTCTAATCTTCTCACTGGTGCAAAAGTATCTGAATAATCAATATCTTCTCTTTGCGCATATCCCTTACATACTAACCTTTCTTTGTTCTTTACTATTGTACCATCTTCATTAATCTTGTTTATGAAAATCCACTTTGTTCCAATCACATTCTTGTCACTAGGTCTTGGGACCAGTTCCCAAGTATCATTCTTGATAATATGATCTAGTTCTTCTTTCATAGCATCATGCCAATCTGAATCATTACATGCATCTTCAACACTTAAAGGTTCAAACTAAGATAGTAAACATACCACTTCATTGTTTATTGAATTATTTTCTTTTGATCTTGTTGTGACTTTTCTACTTTGATCTCCAATGATGTCATCCTTAGAGTGATATCTAGACGTATACTTTGGAACTTTAGGTGATACTGACTCATCTTCTTTCTGAGTTTCTTCTTCACTTGTTTCAGGGTCATTGAAAAATACATCAATACTATCAAACATCTCTTCAACAACTATTTCACTAGTGGAAGGTTTGGGTTCTTCTTCAATCATAGGTGAATAATCATGATATCTTTCTTGAATCATAAACTTTTCATCAATCTTAACATGATCACTTTCAATGATCTTCTTGAATCTCAAATTAAAACCTCTATAAGATTTTCTTTTAGTAGAATAACCAAGGAAAATACCTTCATCACTTCTTGCATCAAACTTGCCTATTGCTTCATCCCTCTTGATGTAGCACTTTCTTCCAAAGATTCGTAAGTATTTTACTATGGGAACATTACCAAACCATAGCTCATAAGGTGTTTTGTTCGGGTCGGGTATTAATTGTATTTTATTAATTTTATAGACTATTGTATTGAATGCATCTCTCCAATAGGTGTGTGAAAATTTTCCTTCAATAATGATGGTGTGTGTTGTATCAAGCATGATCGTATTCCTTCTCTCTGCAATCCCATTTTGCTGAGGGGTTCTAGGTGAACTCAACTATCTTTTGATGCCATGTTCTTCACAACATTCATAGAATCTATTAGAGGTGAATTCTCCTCCTCTATCCGATCTTAGACACTTTATCTTTAGTCCAAATTCATTCTCAACCTTAGCTTTTTTTTTTTTGAACTTCTCAAAATCTTCTGACTTATCTTTCAAGAATGCAACCCACATCATTCTAGTATAATCATCAACAAACAAAATGAAATACCTTTCACCATAGTATGATCTTGTTTGAGTTGGTCCACATAGGTCTATATGAATCAGATCCAACTTGTTCTCTGCTAAATTATGCTTTCTCCTGAATGAATTCATCACATGCTTTCCCATTACATAGTCCCTGCAAATAGTATCAACTAGCTTTTCTATGCTAGGTAGGTATCTAACTGCTTTCACATTACTTATCTTTACTATGTTATCAAAATTGATATGACATAGTCTTTTATGCAAAAGAAAACTATCATTGACTTTGGAAACAAAACAACTTGCCTCTAAATTAAGTTGGAAAACATTACTTTTAGTCTTTGAACCTGGTGCAATCATAACACCATCCTTGTTGTTAATGATACATTTGTTGTCTTTGAAATCCAGCTGATAACCTTTTTCAAGAAACTTCCCAATACTAAGAAGGTTATGTTTCAAACCATCTACATAGAGAACATTATCAGTGTTGTTCTTTCCATCCAATGTGATAGCTCCTCTTCTGATGATAGGTTTGGGAGTATTATCTCCAAATCTAACCATGCGACTATTGTATTTGTCTAGATGAACAAACCTGTCTTTATCACCTATTGTGTGATGTGAAAAACCACTATCTTGTTGACAAGTTGGCTATAATGGTGTATATGACTTAGTATAGTGTTTTCATTATGGAAAAAAAATCATATAGTAGTTTGGAGTTAGTGAACTTGATGAGAAGATCAGAAATCAGTTAAGTGTTTAAGATTGCAAAATGTACAGAGTACCTGAAGCTTAGAGCATCAGTGCACGTGCATATGACCGAGTTATGGTCTGTTCCCTAGAGGATAATTTGGTTAGACTATATTCATGCTTAGTCTATGAGTGCATGATCAGATATGAAAGTATACCAAAGTTACAGATAGATGAAGTTACATAGCCATTATGTGCCAGAGAAGAATAGAGTAAGTAGCCGAGTGTTAGCATTTTGATTTGCGATTATATTCTAATGTTCTAAAGGCTATGTGCCTATTATAATTAGGTTACTAAAATGTAAATATTTTTGTTTGAAAAGATGCTTGAGCCAATTCAATTGGAAGCATTGTATGTAATCGGTTAAAGGGCCGACCTAGTTATTTTTTTTGTATGCGCATATAAATATGAGATGTGCCCATTGTAATTAGTATGGATGTTGATAGAAAGTTATCATAAGTAGAGAAAAAGTGTGTGAAGAGTCTATAAGATGTATTAGAGCTTTGCAAGAGGTCAAAGAAACAATGCATCAAAGGAACTAATTAGACAAGAAGTGTCACAGTGACAATTAATCCAGTAGATATAGTATGTATCTAAGATCAGAAGGTTGTAGCATTCACCACTTGAGCAGTGAGCTCTAGGATAGTGCATTTTCACCGCTAACAGGGTTTATTATAAAAGACTCCTAATAGGGTTTGACCCTTAACAAGGTCTATTGTACTTAATACATTGTAAAGAAACTCCTAATAGGGTTAAGGGTCTTCTATGAAGGATCATAAAACACTAGTACAAAATATTAGTGGATGTCAATTCCCAGTGGAGTTTTTACCTATTTGGATTTCACCGTAACCATATTGGTGTTATGTGTTGATTCCATGTTTCATGTTTATGTAGATGTTCATTTCAGTACTTCATCATTTAAGTTTAGTTTAAAGATTAAGTGAAAAGATAAAATACAATGAACACTGATTCAAACCCCCCCCCTTAGTGTTCCCATTCATAACAATTGGTATCAGAGCTTTGGTCCTCAGCAAATAAGTTTAACCACCTGAGGAGCTCATGGACAAAGTAGAAATGAAACATCTAAAAAGAAATCTTGAAGCTACTCTTGAAGACCTGGATAGATTTGAAAAAGAAACTAAAGAACTTGTCGGAGCTTTTCCTTGCAGGACCAAACTTGAAACAATAGGTGGGTTTGATTCTTAGGGTAGGCACTCAAGTTTGACAAGAAAATAGTCCAATTGATGAGGATAGAGAACATCCTCCTTCTTCTTTGAGCTCCACATCACTCAGGTGGGTATTGCCTTATCGACACACTCATGACATCCTTTTGGTGAATAAAAGGCCTATAGATATATTATTGTGGAATAGTCTTCAAACCCTTATAGGTATCCTATACCCCAATGAAGCCAATTCTTATGCAATAGCCCTACTTGCATAGAATGAGTATGAAAACCAGAGACCTATCCTAACAACATGAAAGGGAAAGGGTGCAACTGAATGTAAATGATTTAATGATGGGTTTGAAAGGACCCCTGAGATACCCTAAGTCCCTAATAGACCAGTGCCTTATCCAATGGGTCACAGAGTCAAATACCCTATTGCAAAAGATAGCTATGAAATAAGAGAGCAATAAATTCAATGTGTTTATGCCTAACATCAATCACACACCATGACCAAACCTCACTTCAACAACCCACCTGTGTATTCAAGTATGTTATTACCCATCCAAAGGCCTTTAACCCTCCCCTAAGAAAAGACCTATAAACATATAATACATTAACCAGTATCCACTAGAAGACAAGCATGACATATCTTTGACACTTCAACTCATACATACATGAAAAATAATCCCAAACTAGTTATCTCTGCGAAGACAACTCCACTTGCAAACACATAGGAAATGCAAATAGAAAAATCAAACACCCTTGATGTATGATTAATGAATTCAAAATTCAAATGGAGATAGCTTGGTAACATTAAGAATAAATTGAGTCTTCATACATAAGACAAATCAATTACAATATGTATTATATTCTCTAAAACAACAAAGGAAGAAAGAACACCCTATATGTAGAGAGAAGGAGAAAATCTATAGGAAAAAACCTTTCTTGGCACCAATTCTCCCAAAATTTGTAGAAGAAGGAACCCCTACAAAATAAAACATTTCACTGCTTATACCACTAGTCACCTTGGAATCCTCAAAGAGGATGCATCAAGCTTTAGGTGACTAGGGTAAGGGTTTCAACTACCCAACCAATCAAAATTTACATTAGAAGTTATTGCAGGGGAAGAAACATAAGCAATCTAGAAAAAATGAATCTCAAACAGATTTACAATCTTCAAAATCTATGAGAATAGTACAAAAGAACAAGGAATTTCCATGAAAACTAGTTAAATCGACCACCTGGAAACACAACTCGAGCATAAAGAACATGGTACAAACCCCTATAGACAATCATGGAATACCCTAGACCACACTGCAACCACTGGCGCCACCAAACAAATCAAATCCAGCCATGAAAGCAATTAAAATCAATCCTTTTTGTCACTGGAAACCCTCTGCAAATTTGAATTTGAAAAACAACGGTCATTTCCAAGCACTAGTAGCAAATCGGCGATCGACGTTTAAATCGGAGCTATCTTTAAGTTGTGACCATCAGATCCTCCCTTTCATAGTCTTTATGTCTTAACTCAACTGCTATCCCAAGGTTACTTTTAGCGACCACGTGACAAAGGATTTTCCTATTTGTGAAATGAAAACCTCAGCCAATCTTTAACTCCATGACCTGGCGACTAAAGGAAAACACTTAACTTTGGTTCCTTATTTAGCAAACTGGCGACTGAAGGCTAGCACCTATTCACCAAATGTTTCATCTCTCCACCAATTCATTTAGCTATTATGTGAAGGCTTATTCGCTGGATTACTAAGTCATTAAACCCCTCATGAAAACATCACATGAACTAGCGAACAAAGCAAACACTTGTCAGAACTACCAAAAAGATTGAGAAAATTTACCTGGCCTGCACAGAAGATCAACAGATGTCTCAAAAGCACATAGAACTTCAAGATTCTTCCAGATCATGAGACAACCATCGGATGAAGAATCTTATCCTACCTTGACAACCCTCTGATAATGAAAGAGATCAATGACTATCTTAAGTTCACATGTGTCAGAAAAAACCCATCAGATTACATGTCGACCGTCGATGCTCTGCAAGTGTTAGAACCCACTAGACCTCGAAAAACCTAGCCCCACTGACAAAATCCAATTCATGACAACATGGATGAATGAAAATTAGACAACTCATCACACCATGGCACATAAAAACCATCTAACAATTGGACCCACCTTTATACTACCACCTGAGAAAAAAGTAATGTCAATGGCTGGTGTAAGATCTCAAAGCTCTGAAAAATCCAATGAGAACTTATGCCAATCATCGATCAACTGACAATGTTAGGACCCTCTGATGCATCTGGAAACTAGGTCCCACTGATAACTACCACTATATTAATACATGGACCAATGAGAATCTACCATTTGTGCATACGTGTCACCTTGGACCCACCTGTCTGAAGCATCATGTGATAAAGTAAGATCAACGGCCATCTTAATATCACATAGCTTTGACAAATCCTTTGCACTTTAATGACAACCGTTGGATTGAAAATCTATCAAAAAGACTGGAATGGGGAAACATCAAGGAAAAACATAGGAAATATTAAGGCACCGACTTAGGAAAAATTAAAGCACCGCCAGGCTCCAAGCTTAGGAAAAATATAACCTGGGAGACTTAGAAAATTGGTAAATATTAAAAGGGGTCTGAAAACCTTTAGTCATAAGATCGGATGACAAGAAAAAGGTTCATGCGATCATGTGACAAAGGGTAAACAATTTAGCACATGCTTTAAGAGTTTTAGGTGGCCTGAATAAAGTAACACAAAATTAGAACAAGGCCAGGGTATTTTAGGGCTTTTCACTACAATGGCTAGTTTTTCAAAAATTTGAACTAGGGCTTACGCCAGATACCTAAAAACAACTGCAAAGACCAGAAGAAAAGGGCTAAAGCCATGAAATTTTTTACACATGCTAACAGTGGCTTTAGTTGGGGATGATGGGTAACTTGTACCCATGCAAGAATTCAGGATTTTTGGGAGAGCAGACCACCCTCAGGACAAAACACAAGTATCACAAAAAACACAAGGAACACAACAAGAAGGGAAATCCACAACAAGAAAGGGAAAACTATACATATTTTACAATAATTACAACCTTACTTAGTGGCCCTAGGCCACCAAGAGAAAACCAGTGAACCTCCTGAATCAAAAATTTGATTTTCATCTACATATGAGACCAACCACCTAAAATTATCCTGATCACCCTGTGGCCAACATACATGAATAACCATGGGCCAAAAAATAAAGCCATAATGATCACTGACCATGTTCTTCCAGTCATAACTATCACACTCATATTCATATTCTAAGAAGTAGCGAACATCATCTACTTCTCCTTGATAACTAGAAACAAAAGAATGATCTAGTAATGCATCAAAAAATGTGACATATTGATTATCATGCATTACCATAGGATTACCTAGCTAAAAAGGACATGGATCCTCAAATTTTCCTTCATACTTTGCCGCAGCCACTGAGCAACTTGGTTCCTCCATGATATCTTCATGAACAAAACCATGAACCAAGTGAAGGTCTTCTTCATAAATTTGGTGACAGTAGGACACTTGATCTACACCATCATTTTTATCAAAAGAAAATTTGTCCCAACTTTTGAAGACAAAGTCCTCAAAACTTCCACCATCACTACCATATTTAGCAAAAGAAGGAAAGGAGTTTGAACAAGAGGCTTGTTCATCATTGCAATTATATGATAGGAAAACACATTATCATGTCCTTCTACCTCTTCTTTTGCCGAGTCATTACATGAGGAGATCTCTGGTGTACATGGGTCATCCAGATCACTTTGAAAACTAGCCTCATTATCAGTGTCAAAGGATATATCATAGGGGGGCTACAAATCAAAATCCATAATAGGTGCATACCTTTGAAATTCTTCAGCCAAGAGTGTTGAAATCCTTTCACTGCTCAATGGACTTTGGGCCTTGATATCATCTTCCTCAGCCTCACCCTTAATGCTGCAAATATCATCCCTATCAGGAACAAGGATACACATTTCTAGCCTTAGATCATCTTGTGTGAAACAATAACTACAAGAATCATCAGCTGCATCATTTTTAATACTCTTCCCTTCACACAAAACATCATCAAACCAAGACAAGAAGCAAGAATCTTGATATTGAAAAGAAAAAAAATCTACAGATAAAATGGAAATATTATCAACCTCAGATCCATCTTCAACACTCTCATGTGCACTGACCTCAAAATCAGCCTCATGGTCAAAACTTTCTATATAATGAGAAGCAACATCAGAACTAATAGTTTCCTCATGATCAACATTAGGAACCACCAGTCTTAGCAATCTTATGTCCTTCTCTAATTGCTAGTTCTCCATTTTCATTCTTGCTAATTCCTTCTTGAGAGAAGCAACTTTATGAAATGCTCAACAAACTTTTCTCTCAACACATACCAAGAAGGGATTGAACATGAAGGAAAGGACATGAACCACTTCCTTGCACCATTAGAAAATGTCTGCACAAGTAGCCTCATAGAAAAATCTTCATGTTCAACATCCATTTCACCAAAAGGACCCATGAGGTGATTTATATGTTGGCTTGCAGAAATAGATCCACTAGCCAGGAATCTAGGCAAACACTCCTCAATCTCAGGAGGAAACTCATTAGGGGCACCTTCAATGCCATCAAAACAAAAGGGCCTATATTCCTCCATGAGGAACTACCCACTACTACTCATCCCTTTATACAGTGCTCAACACTTGATAGGGAAACATTTCTTTACAACTAATTTTCATAAAGAACAGAGCATATGAAAACCAAAATACTTGGAACTTATGCAGTAGAGATTTTGTTGACTGAAAATGGGGTAGATCTAGAGCTCATCATGCAGATCCATCAGGCTCTTTACTTTTGTAGAGTTGCCACCTCGTTGTAGAGGAAAATATAGTTCTTGTATTGTAGCTTCTTCCAATCACCCAAAACCTCACCAGGATTTTCACATTGTTTACCAGGGACTGCACTGATCAAATAGAGATTTCAGAGCCGCCACTCAAAACTTATTGAGAAGATGTTAGAAAATGATTTATTTTTATATATGACTCTTTACTATGGCCTCCCCAGTAGAGTCACCAATTTGTTGGAGCTTTTCCTTGCAGGACCAAACTTGAAACAATAGGTGGGCTTGATTCTCAAGGTAGGCACTCAAGTTTGACAAGAAAATAGTCCAATTGATGAGGAGAGAGAACATCATCCTTCTTCTTTGAGCTCCACATCACTTAGGTAGGTATTGCCTTATATGCACACTCATGACATCCTTTTGGTGAATAAAAAGCCTGCAGATATATTATTGTGGAATAGTCTTCAAACCCTTATAGGTATCCTATACCCCAATGAAGCCAATTCTTACACAATAGCCCTACTTCCATATAGTGAGTATGAAAAATAGAGACCTATCCTAACAACATGAAAGGGAAAGGGTGGAACTAAATGTAAATGATTTAATGATGGGTTTGAAAGGACCCCTGAGATACCCTAAGTCCCTCATAGACTAGTGCCTTATCCAATGGGTCACAGAGTCAAATACCCTATTGCAAAAGATAGCTATGAAACAAGAGGGCAATAAATTCAATGTTTTTATGCCTAACATCAATCACACACCATGACCAAACCTCACTTCAACAACCCACCTATGTATTCAAGTATGTTATTACCCATCCAAAAGCTTTTAACCCTCCCCTTAGAAAAGACCTATAAACATATAATACATTAACCAGTATCCACTAGAAGACAAGCATCACATATCTTTGACACCTTAGCTCATACATACATGAAAACTAATCCCAAACCAGTTATCTATGTGAAGATAACTCCACTTGCAAACAAATAGGAAATGCAAATAGAAAAATCAAACACCCTTGATGTATGATTAATGAATTTTGAATTCAAATGGAGATAGCTTGGTAACAGTAAGAATAAATTGAGTCCTCATACATAAGAAAAATCAATTACAATATGTATTATATTCTCTAAAACAACAAAGGAAGAAAGAACACCCTATATGCAGAGAGAAGGAGAAAATCTGCAAGACAAAACCTTTCTTAGAGCCAATTCTCCCAAAATTTGCAGAAGAAGGAACCCCTACAAAATAAAACATTTCACTACTTATACCACTAGTCACCTTGGAATCTTCAAAGAGGATGCATCAAGCTTCGGGTGACTAGGGTAAGGGTTTCAACTACCCAACCAATCAAAATTTACATCAGAAGTTATTGCAAGGGAAGAAACACAAGCAACTTGGAGAAAATGAATCTCAAACAAATTTGCAATCATCAAAATCTGTGAGAACAGTAAAAAACAAGGACTTGCCATGAAAACTAGTTAAATTGGCCACTTACAAACATAGCTCGAGCACAAAGAACATGGTACAAACCCCTACAAACAATCATGGAATACCTTGGACCACACTACAACCATTGGTGCCATGAAACAAATCAAATCCAGCCATGAAAGCAATTAAAATCAGTCCTTTCTATCGCTAGAAACCCTCTACAAATTTGAATTTGAAAAACAATGGTCATTTCCAAGCTCTAGCAGCAAATAAGTGGTCGATGTCTAAATCTAAGCTATCTTTAGGTCATGACTATCAGATCCTCCCTTTCATGGTCTTTATATCTTAACTGCTATCCCAGGGTTACTTTTAGCAACCACATGACAAAGCATTTTCCTGTTTACAAAATGAAAACCTTAGCCCATCTTTTTCTCCACGACATGGTGACTAAATGAAAACAGTTAACTTGAGTCCCTTATTTAGCGAATTGGTGACTGAAGGCTAGCACCTATTTGCCGAATGTTTCATCTCTGTGCCAATTCATTTAGCTATTACATGAATGCTTGTTCACTAGATCGGTAAGTCATTAGACCCCTTGCCAAAACATCACATGAACTAGTGAATAAAGAAAACACTTGTCAGAATGACCAAAAAGACTAAAAAAATTTACCGAGCCCACATAGAAGATCAATGAATATCTCAAAAGTGCATAGACCTTCAAGATACTTCCAGATCATGAGACAACTATTGCATGAAGAATCTTCTCCTACCCTAACAACCCTCTGACACTGAAAGAGATCAACGATTGTCTTAAGTTTGCATGTGTCAGAAAAAACCTGTCAGATTACACACCGACCGTCGATGCTCTGCAAGTGTCAGAACCCACTAGACCTCAAAAAACCTGGCCCCACTAACAAAATCTAATTCATGACAACATGAATGAATGAAAGGTAGACAACTCAGCACACCATGGCACATAAAAACCATTTGGCAATCAGACCCACCTTTATACTACCACCTGAGAAAAAAGTAACATCGATGGCTGGTGTAAGATCTCAAAGCTCTGACAAATCCCATGAGAACTTACAAAAATCGTCGATCAACTAACAATGTCAAGACCCTCTGATGCATCTAGAAACTAGGTCCCACTAATAACTACCACTGTATTAATACATGGACCAATGAGAATCCACCATTTGTGCATGTGTGTCACCTTGGACCCACCTATTTGAAGCATCATGTCATAAAGTAAGATCAATGGCCATCTTAACATCACATAGCTCTGACAAATCCTTTGTGCTTTAATGACAACCGTTAGATTGAAAATCTGTCAAAAAGACTGGAGCGAGGAAATATCAAGCCGAAACATAGGAAATATTAAGACACTGACTTAGGAAAAATTAAAGCACCATCGGGCTCCAAACTTAGGAAAAATATAACCTGGGAGACTTAGGCAAATCGGTAAATATTAAAAGGGGCCCGAAAACCTTTAGTTGCAAGATCGCATGACAAGAAAAAGGTTCACACAATCATGCGACAAAGGGTAAACAATGTAGCACATGATTTAAGATTTTTAAGTGGCTTGGATAAAGTAACACAAAATTGGAACAAGGCTAGGGTATTTTAGGGCTTTTCACTACAATGGCTAGTTTTTTAAAAAATTGAACCACGGCTTACACCAGAGACCTAAAAACAACGGCAGAGACCAAAAGAAAAGGGGTAAAGCCATGAAATTTTTTTACATTTGCTAACAGGACTTAAGGAAAAACTCAGTGATGCTCAATTAGTCATCAAAAGGCTAAGGAAGGATTTGAAAGAATGCTCTACTAGTGATCTAGGGATAATGGTCAAGAAGCTGAATGAAGAAAATACATCTTTGAAAGAATAACTTGAAGAATTTGATGATAATCTGACTAACAATCAGGAAGTCCATGATGAACAGATCAAAGAAAACCTTCAACTGAATGAAGAATTGAGGCAAGAAAACATGGAAATCTTGGAGCTAAGGAACAATAATGAAAGCTTGGAATCTAAATTGAAAGATGCTAAGAATCACATTGATAAATTACACACTAGTTTTGATTTGATAGAATCTCAGTTGAATGGAAGAAGAGCTAAAGAAGATATTAGCTGCATTGGATACAATGAAGCACAAAATTAGATTGACAACATGCGAGCAAGAATGAAAGAACTAGAAGGAACCTTAGATGCTAAGAAGATTGGAAGTCAGACTAAAAATCATATTAAACCACCTAAGAATGAGAGAAATCCAGTAGACCGCACTTGTTATCCATGTAACAAGCATGGCCACACAATAATGAACTATACAGAGGTAAGACCTTTCAATGGTTACTGTTATTCATTCAATAAATTTGGTCATAGAGCTATGAATTGTAAGACAAGTCAAAAGAACAAGACTCAATATAATCAAAGAAATTAGAATTAGTCAAATGTAAGAAGTTCTCATAATGTTACAAGTCAGATATGTAACTATAAAGTTCACTCAGCTAGACAATTTAAAATGGTGACCCATGTCAATGCTCCAGGGAATATAAGGCCTCGAGTCATTTGTCACTCTTGTAACAAGGCTGGACATATCTCAAAGTTTTCCACATCAAGGATGAAAGGTTAAGAAAGCCCTAAAAAGCTCAAAAAATGAATTTTGGATCCCGAAGGAGAAGTCAATTTTGTGAAAGCTTCAGAGGATGTGAGCTTGATTTGGTTAGAAGAAAAGAAGGACAAGGTTGATGAGTATGTATTGGATGCATCCATAGTGGATGCACCCTCTACATCTGGATGAATGGCCCTCAAGGTCATAGGGGGAGCTAATTTATCTCTATCCCCCTGCATGACTGGTATACTCACTCTCAGAGTATGCACCTTTGGACTTAAGCTTTTGGAGACTAGCAAAACCTATGTGTAAAAGTGCACTAGTTGATTGTTTGTAGAGTGAAAGATAGAAAATTTCAAGTGATAATCTGGTTTATGCAGAAAGCATTAATGGCATATTTTCTACTTTAAAGTACACAAAAGTTTGAATATCTCTCATTGCATTCGAATTGAGAGTGATTGGAGAGTAGAAGATCCCTAGCATTTGATTGAGAAGGATTGTAGTTTGATTCATCAAGTGATATGCTGTGCATTTGATCAGTTACAAAAACCCTAGTTCATCATGCCGATTCAAGAATTCTTCAAGATCATTTGGAAAGTGATATCCAAGTAAGTCATGGCTACTCCTATAGTATTTGATGTTACAGAGAATAAAAGATATGTTTTTAAGATTCATCTATTTAAATCAACACTTGACGACCTAGAAGGGGCATTCTCATGTACACCTATGGGCATTATGCTTGTCAAGGACATTAGGGCATACATTCACTGTAAGAAAGAACCAGTAGGATTGGATAGATTAAGAGTGCACATGGAAACTATGTTGAAACTAGACAAAACCTTAATGGATGAGTATGTGCAGTGGAATAATCACCCTATTATGGAGTATGCTATGGCATATGAGTTCTATGAATCATAATGGATCAAGATTCTACTAAGCAGAATTCATGATGACCTATTTTGGATAGGTGAAGTACCTATCAAAATTACTAGTGACCTAATTCATGAGATGGTAGGCCTCTCTAAGATAGGCGTCACTCTTCCAATAGTTAAGGATGTAAGGAAACTTGTTGACAAAACCTCCAAGTCAAGAAGTGATAGGTGCAGAATGACCATTGAGCCTACTGAGCAAGATGACATCAAATTGATGTCCATGATACTAGGTTACAGGTTCCAACACACCAATAGGGTGAACAATGTGTCTACAACCATAATTCTTCCAGCCATAAGACTAGTGAAAGAAAATGTAGAGTTCAACTTGTGTGAGATCTTGTACGCACAACTAATTGATAACATTAAGGAAATCAAGCATGATAAGACCAAGATATTCAGATTTGGGTCTTTGATCATATACATGTACTTCCATATTGTTGGGAAGGTATCTGATTTGTATCTAGACAAATCCATTCCCACAATGCCATAGATATCTCTCAAGGCATGTACTAAGAGGACTTTAAAGGACTACATGACACTATAGTTGAAGACATTTAGGGTTAAAATGTAGATGAGGTACAGGATACCAGAGAACATTGTTGAGAAATACAAGGATACTATTTGCTTCATGGTTGAGATTGACCCAACATGCATCGAGGCAGTTGAACCAAGAACAAAGTGGATTCATCCACTAGGATATGAAGTGGAAGAGCCTATTCTAGAAGCATATGCACAAGTATTACTTTCAGCCCCTAAAGACCCTAATGAGCCAAGATGGGGAACCTATGTAGAGAAAAAAAGAGAAGTTGATGTAGTGTTGAATAGTGCAGAAACTAAAAGAAAGGTTTCCAAAGTCACCACAAAGATCTTGAGAATATATGGAGTGTCTCAAGAAGACCTAGAAAAAGCAAGGGAACAAAAGATTGCTTTGGAAATTGAGAGCACAACAACAACAAAGACCAAATTAGATGATCCTAAGTTGAAGAAGGTGAAGATAGAAAAATCTAATGTTCAAAAGGGTAAAACTATTGTTACTCCTTTTGCACCCAAGGAAACCATTGACCTTACTGCTCCTCCTAAGTATAAGGCAATGCCTACAAGGAAGAAAGAGATTAGCACTGGTCATCCATCCTCGAGAGTAACAGGAAATAGAAGGAACACTCAAGCACCTCCTGAAGTAAGTTTCAAACCTAGTCTAAGTGTGTTAAGCACAAGAATTTTTGATGAAGGTAGAATTGATCAAGTAGGAAAGTTCTATGAGATATATAGTGAGATTGACAAATCAGAGATACATGGAATGATTGTCAAACATATGTTAAATTTTAAGAAGATGGTCTTAGAATTGAAGACTATGATCCCTGATAATGTATGGAATATGTTAGAGTTCCAAAAGAGACTGGCTATTGAAGAAGATCAAAGGATAAGAGAAAATATTTTAGATGAAACCCTTCTAGTATGCGATCTAGAAGAGAAAAAGTTATTGTTTGATCTAGTGAAGCCTCACCTTAGGACCAAGACAAGAACATTGAATATAATGGATAAAAACTTTGAGTTAGTTGCCAAGGAAATAGAGAAATCCTTTGAGATGGTCTTTATGAACATGCACATGTATCCAAATACTACACCCACAACTCAAGTACCCTCAAAGGAAGTCAAGGTGGCAGAGCCCACTAAAGCATTGGTGATAGGTCCTCAAGACTCAGCACCTATAGTTGAAACTCAAACAGAGGCAGATAAGTCTGTGCCCATGATAGAGTTACTAAAGGATAGAACCATTACCATTGATAATGTAGAGATAGCCATGGCGGCCATTGACACTGAGTTGGAAAAGTTTGAAGAGGCATTTGTAAGCACTCAAGAGGCTAAAAACTTATGTAGTAACACTCCTATTCATCAAGAAGAAATATTGATTGAAGATGTAAAAGATGAAAAAGAAGAAGAAAATATGAAAGAAAAGAAATAAAAGGGAAAATAAATAGAAAAAGTAGAGAGAAAAGAAGATGAAACATCAGTTGAAGTGATCAAGGTAAAACAAGAAGTGATGGATAATACTCCTATCACTCTCTCAATAGCATTGTTGTCAAGTTTGACACTTGACACAACTAGTTTGGATTCATGGGGAGAAGAAGACTTGATCAAGTTCACTGTCTTAGCTATAGAGAAAGCCAAGGAGAAATAGGTGATGATAAATCTCCTCCTTGTAGAATCAGTAACCATCCAAAACAATTTGTTACTAGTAGACAAGAAAGTTTCCAAGTTACACTCTATTGATGATGTAAGTGTAGTCATTTCACAATTCAAGAATAATTTCTCTAGCCTGGAAGAATCTGCATCCCTAGTTATAGAAGAGAAATATTTGAAGAAGAGGCTCAGTAAATTGGTTAGCAACTATGCACTTAACTTGAGCTCACTAAAGGTTGGTCAAGAATCTTTGAAGGAGTTAGCAACAAAGGGTAGAAAGATTATTGTTGATTGTATGAACCAAGACAAGCTAACTAGTGATCTGTACAAAAAGATACAAGAGGCTAAAGCTATGATAGACAACATAATAAAATCAATGGAAGATCCATAAATTTAAGTGAGCATGTGCAATAATGTCTACCAAGGATAGATAGACAAGATTGAGAAGGGAGAAAAGGAGATGTCCAAGATAAGGGCTAGGTAGACTCAACTAAGGACTGCTCTTGCACCCTCATTAGACATACTTTATCAGAATATCAAGGAGATTGATGCCACCATGGTGACATATGATCAAGGTCCTAGCACAAATTTGGAGAAGATGGAGAAGCTACAGTATGCATTATGTGCCCATCTATAGATTGTTAATTCATTCATCACACTTTGGAAGAAGGAGATGCAAAACCTGCAGATAGCATATCTGGATGTTCTCTCATAGTAAGTAGTTGTATATATAGTTTTGAAACACCTTTTCATTAATGTCAAAGTAGGAGTATGTATATAATATGGTTATAGATATGTATAAGGAGATATAAGATAGAAAGTTATGTATAAGGGACATATAAGACACAAGTTTTTTGTATTAAGGAACAATTAGCAACTTGGCCATATTCATTTGTTGCCATCAATGACAAAGGGGGAGATTGTTTGAAAGTTGGCTATACTAGTTTATATGACTTAGTACAGTGTTGTCATTATGGAAACAAAGTCATATAGTATTTTGGAGTCAACACACTTAATGAGAAGATCAAAAATCAGTTAAGTGTTGAAGATTGGACAATGTAGAGAGTACTTGAAGCTCAGAGCATTAGCGCATGTGCGTATGATCAGGTTATGGTATGTTCCCTAGAAGATAAGTTGGTTATACTATATTCATCCTTATTCTATGAGAACATGATTAGATATGCAAATATACCAAAGTTACAGACAGTTGAAGTTACACAACCAATATGTGCCAGAGAAGAACAAAGTAAGCAACCAACTATTAGTATTTTGATTTGTAGTTATATTCTAATGTTGTAAAGGCTATAGACCCTTTGCAATTAGGTTTCCAACATATAAATATGTTTTTTGTAAACACGCTTGAGACAATTCAATTGGAAGCATTGTATGTAATCAGTTAAAGGGCCGACCTAGTTATTTGTTTTGTATGCAGATATAAATATGAGATGTGCCTATTGTAATTAGTATGGATGTTGATAGAAAGCTATGATAAGAAAATAAGAAGTGTGTGAAGAGTCTATAAGATTTATTAGAGCTTTGCAAAAGGTCAAAGCATCAATGCATCAAAGGAACTGATCAAACAAGCAGTATCACAGTGATAGTTCATCCAACAGATATAGTGTGTATTTGAGATCAAAAGGTTGTAGCCTTCACCACTTGAGTAGTGAGCTCTAGGACAGTGCGTCCTCACCCCTAACGGGGTTTATTGTAAAAGAATCCTAACAGGGTTTGACCCTTGACAAGGTCTAATGTACGTAATACATTGTAAAGAAACTCCTAACAGGGTTAAGGATCTTCTAACAAGGATCATAAAACACAAGTAAAAAATATTAGTGGGTGTCAATTCCCACTAAGGCTTTTACCTATTTGGGTTTCCCCATAACCATATTGGTGTTATGTGTTGATTTCATGTTTCATGTTTATGTAGATGTTCATTTCAGTACTTAAACATTTAAGTTTAGTTTAAAGATTATGTGAAAAGATAAAATACAGTGAACACTGATTCACCCCCACCCCTCTAGTGTTCCCATTCCTAACATATCTATGATCCAATCTATCATTATGTCTACTTGTGAAATTAAAGCTAACTTTTCTTCCTTTTTCTCATTTTCATGATCCATTTCATTATTCATTTTATCTATAATAGCAATGAATCCAATTTTATCTTCATCTAAATCATCATCTGATACTCAATCTCCAACATAGTAACATTCCCTTGAATACTTAGGCTTGTAGTCATTTTTGAACTTTTTAGCTCTTGTAGGACACTTAGATGCAAAGTGACCAATCTTATTACATGAAAAGAATTTAAATGGAAATTGACCCTCATATTTCCCTTTTCATTTTTTTATCTTTTAGTAGTCATTGTAATGAAATCATCTAGTGCTTTCTCTTCATCATCATCATCAAAGTTACCAGAAGTGTTTGTAGATTTCTTACCATAGACTAATGCTTTGAAGGCTATCTCACTTTTAGGCTCTATCTTGAATCTCAAAATCTCAAAAGCTAAGATTTTGTTGATCAAGGTATCTCTTTTGAAATTTGATGTAAGATGCATGGTTTTATCAAGGATGTTGATCTTGTTTTCATACTATATTGTGAGAGTAGTCATCAACTTATCCATAATGTCTTCTTCTGAGATTTCTCCACCATTGTTCTTGATTCCTGCAACCACTTCATTAATCCTTTGGTTGTAAGCTCTAATGTTTTCTTTAGGTAGCATCTCTAATGTATTGTATCTTTTATTCCATGTTTTTCTGTGTGCATCCTTTGCTTGTTTATCTCATCCAAACATGTCTTCTAGGTGCTTCCATATCTTTTGGGTTGTGTATACTTTCTTTATCTCTTAAAACTCAGTATCAGATAGGGCACTGATAAGGGCTTCTTTTGCTATTGTATTCTGATGGAACAAGTCCTTCTACTTGGTAGTAGCATCATCTTTTGCAAGATCCACTAGAGAGGGGATCTAAACTTCTTTGATAGCTACTTCAAAAAATTCAAAAGTAATGCACTACAAATGTGTCATCATCTTGTTCTTCCAATCAAGATAATTCTCTCCATCAAACTTAGGACTATCTTTTCTAAAGAATGCCATTTGATCAACCTCAAGCTATTAAAATTTCTCTCTGAGGCACTTGGCTTTGATACCAATTGTTAGGAATAGTGCCAAGAGATAACTGAGAGGGGGGTGAATCAGTTATCTTAAAGTTTCAATTCTTTATCCAATTAAGTATACTTAAACATAAAGCATAAACACAATGAAAGAACACTTCAACAAAACACCAATATTTTGGTTACGGGGAAACCCAAATAGGTAAAAACCCTAGTGGGAATTGACACCCACTAATAATCTACACTAGTGTATTATGATCCTTGTTAGAAGATCCTTAACACTGTTAGGAGTTGTGTTTACAATACATTTAGTATAGTGACTTGGTCAAGGGTCAGACCCTGTTAGGAGTCTTTTAAAATTAACCCTATTAGGGGTGAGGAAGCACTATCCAAGAGCACACTGCTCAAAGGGGTGAAGGCTACAACCTTCTGAATAATAGATACATAGTATATCTAGATCTTGGTGAACTGCGCTTTGACCTACTATCTGGATCAGTTCCAATGTATAGAATAAACTATTTACTTAGTCACATAGAGCTTCTACTGATGGCTCAACACTTCACACACTCTGCTCTACTCTGCTCTACTAGAACCATCTTGAAATCACATTAGAGAAACCATAACACATTCCAATAATACTTTTGTTAGCTCTACTTCTAATCACCTAAAACTGTGCTAACAGAACCTAGGGCCCTATTTGCCCTTAATTTGGTATGTAACTTTAATTATGCTAATTTGATCTCTGATTATTAGTATAAATTCTCAAAAATTCATTAAACCCCATCAATTTCTAAATCAAGCATTTATCACTAAAGTTCAAGCAAAAATCAAGGTTATTAACTCTAGGCCTATTTAATTACTTAAACCCCATCAAAAGCAAAGGCTAGAGTTATTAATTATGAAAAATGCATAAATATCTCCTAAATAAAAAAAACACAACAAACATAACTTAAAACAAGGAAGCTTGCACATGGATCAAGGATCAAGCCAAGATACATCTTAGCCACTCCTCATGGATGCATCTCGACTATTGATTCTCTTCCAAATCTTATAAAACAAAACCTTCAAAGGCTTTTTTTCTTCTTCTAGCTCCTTTAGGTTTTTGAAAGGCTTCTTTGACACATTGCCAATTGCTTCCAATCTTAATGTTTAGACTCTCATTTTCTCCTGGATTTGAGGCTTCATGATCCATGATTATGAACTCTCATGCTTTGGAGAATTTGTGAACTAATGCTTGGATTGATAGTTGTTTTCCATGATTTCAAGTTTTTATTAAGTAGAAAACACTTCAATTTGGGTTTTAATGGAAGAAATTAGGATTTCATGCTCTCGTTTAGGTTGTTTACATGCACTTTGAATCTCTCATTTTAGTGTAGATTGTCACTATTTTAAGGGTTAAATCTGAGAACAACTAACCCCTATTTCATACTCACATTAATTAGAGAGCAATAGGATGCTTTTTCTTGTCAGCATTTTCAATTGAATCTTCATTTCCCTCTAACAAGTGATGTTATTATCCTATTGAAGTGTTGTGTTGTAGGTCAAAAACTCACACACACATTTCTGGTGCCCACCATGTGGCAGAGCCCCTAATTTTCTATTTTTCTTGACATTTTAGACAAATTATCACCGTACTAAATTTGACAGAGGATTGCATTTGGTAAGATCATCCGCATATGGTATTCTTGGATTGTATCTCATATTCCATGATCGCATCTGGTTACAAGGTCACACCTATTTGAAATACAAGATCACATCTTGCAGATCCAGGTCGCTTCAGGAAAATTGGATCGTATTTGGTAAATAGGGTCATTTCTAGTAATTTGGAGGGAAAATCTAGGATCACATCTAGGGAATTTTGTGGTGTTTTTGGGTTTTCTGACACCTGATTAATTGCATTATTGATGTCTTTGGTTTTTGGCAGCTTGACTGTGGTTTTGCAGGTTTCAAATGATAGAAAATTCATAAATACTAACTTTTGTCTTTGATTTGCTTAAAGGATAAATGAACAATTGTGCTTTTTTTTTCAAACACCTAATGATAATTTGATCTCATTTTGTAAATCAATTAGAGGATTATGCTCTTTTCTCCTTGAGGGAAAATCAAAAACTTAAAAATTGGCCTATATTTTGGAGTTAAGTTGAGAAATGAAGACTAACAAATTCGCACGATTATTTTCCCTTGCAAGTATTATCTTTAGATTTTGAATTTTCTAACCCTCTAATCAGCTAATGGGTGATCTTGGTGTTCTTGATACAGCTTAATAAGTGTTTGCAAGATGTTTGTCCAAGACCCAAGCAGGGAAACAAAAGACTACTAATGCTCGTTATGCAGGTTGCCTCTAAAGCAAATTGACAAAAGAATTTCATGCTTGTTTTGTAGGAAGTTAAAAAATTTGAGATCAAGTTGCAAACTGACAAGAGGATTATGCTCTTTTCTCCTTAAGGGAAAAATAGAAACTCAAAAATTGGTTTTCCATTTGGCATCAAATTGGAGTAATTGAACTCTTACTATGCATGATGTGTTTGGGACTTGTGATATAAGTTAGGAGATTATGTTCTTCTCCTTCTTGGAGAACCAAAAATCTTGAGCTTACTATCTCTTGTCTATTTTCTTTATTGTACACCTTTACATGGCCTGTCAGTTCAGGAAAAAATCTCCCAGGAATGACCCAAGTGGGGACAAGTCTTTCACTAACTCTTCCACCCCACTATAAAATTTGATGCTCCTTTGAGGTTAAAGCCTTAGGAAACATGATTCATCTTGTCTTGGAAGATTGATGATCAATCCCAATGACTAACTTGGATTTAGTGTAGAGTAGAGAAGCTTTAATCTCGCTTCTCGAGACTACACACTTTCAAGTTCCTATAGGGTTAACAGCCTCAATCCTGCTTGCAGGACTATGGGAGATGGTTGTGAATGGATGCCTTCATTAAAAGCTTTTTGTTAGATGCTACTCGGATCACCCCTGAAAGGTTGTTATCACTTGTGTGAGGCAAATAGTAATTTCCCCAAGACATTCACCATATCGAGCCCCCATCAACATTAACACTTGGCAAATATGGCCTCCAATATCCATTGCATGTTATTGGACTGTGATATTTTGAGGAGTCTTTGGGTGTGTTCCTAAGTCATTGAACAAGTGGTTTCAACCTCTACCTAGTATAAGGAAAGTTAGGTGTGTTTTCTCTAAAAATAATTGCTTAATGTGTCTTAAATACAAACTTAGTTAATTTCCCCCAAATGAACAAGCACACAACATTTTTCAAGTACTTACAAACACCTGACATTCACTAGAATCTGACAGACATGACACATTTTCCAAGAAACACTGAAAATGCAAAATCCTACTCATCATAAGATCGCATCTATTATTCCTACGTCACACCCCATATCTTGAATTGTATATGTTCAAAATAGAGTCACTTTTGGTATCTACACCATTTCTTGAGTCGCATCTGGTAACCACAACATTTCCTGAGTCAAATACTGCAAATCTTGGATCACATCCGGTGTTCCAAATTGTTTTCCAGTCACTGTTTAGGATCGCATCGAGGATAGGGAGCATTTCTGTACATCCTAGAAGAAAAATTTTCACATTTCTAGATACCCATTTGTTCAATTAGTAGGTTCTTATTGCTAAAACATAGTCATCTGATGTCCAGAATGAGTTATCTTTGAGAGTATATTGTTACCTTACATAGTCTGAATCTACTTTGTTTCCTTGTGAAGTCAGTTAACCCAATTAGTCACAAATAAGTTCTCAGCTCATAAACAGGGCACTTTGACACCCTATTAATGCTGAAACTTTCGAGTCCACTTGTACTTTGGTTCCCAACTCATAAATAGGGCATTCTAACCCCATTTGACATTCGATCCATAGAAACATTTCAAACCCACTTTTGCATCCTTGAATTCACAATCAGACATTGCAAAATTATCAGACCCACCTTTTAAACACAAGACTCTCATTGGTTACTCAATCCATACTGCATGGTTGTTACTAGAAATAGGACTTACGATTTGAAAGCAAACCCATTCTTAGGCAGAAAACCTAAATTCACATTCAAAATGGGAGAAACTTTAGAACCCAATCCATTACATAGTGCTACACCTAATACTACTCATACACCAATACCCAAATCTACAAACATGGATGATCAAAAGGAATACCGATGGGATGAAAGATTTCATGCACAAAATGAAGAAGCAGAACATGAGGAACAAAAACTAAAAGCCCAATATGATGATGATGATGATGATGATGATGATATGGCTGATGATGATGTAGACCCTATGGAAAAGGAATACAATAGAGCTTTGAGCAGCAAAAGAGTTCACAAAATACTTGAAAGAGACGTGGAAGAAAACAAAGAAAAATAATTCTTAGAGCTTGCTTCCCGAGGTGTGAAATTACCCAAAGACTATGATGTGGAACAACTCAAACAAAAGGTGGATATAAGTCCTATGTTAATCCTAAATAGACAATTCCTTGCTATGAAAGTAGAAATTCAAGAACTCAAGGATGCAAAGGATAAACCAAAACAACAATATTCTTTAGAACACATATGTCTATTCCCTTTTGATAAAGGACTCACAATGATTCCATTTCCTAAGAATGTTACAATACCAAAATATGACAAGTACATGGGAGATTCCAACCCTCAAGATCATGTGAGGGAATTTTTTACAACTAGTATGGAGTTCATGCATGAACAAACATACCTTATGAGGCTATTTCCACGAAGCCTAGGTGGACAATCTATAGAATGGTTTTCCAAATTGCCTATTGGAATCAAGACATTTGATGAGTTTGTGCAAAAATTCATACAACACTAATCCTACAACATCCAACACACCATCACCATGTTGGATTTGTGCAATACTAAATAGAAAATGGGAGAGTCATTCTTGAGTTTCCTATAATGACGGAGAAAGATATTTGCACGATACGCTAGAGAGATTCTTGAAAATGAAAAAATGGACATTTTGGTTAACAATTTGGTCCCAGAAATGAATTTCCCAATTTAATTACAAGGACCACCAAGCTTTGACAAAATGATTGATAATGCTCTCAAGATAGAGGAAGTTCTAATCAAGAAAGGTGAAATTACTATTCACAAGGAACATAGAGACAAGTCTTATACCACTAAAGACAAGTACAAATATGCAAACAAGAACAAAAATGTGGTTAATGATGGAGTGGTTGATGCTCCTAATTCAAAACCCAAACTAGAGCCTTTTAATCTAATCAAAATTCTTCAAGCAAATAAGAGTCTGACTCCTACTAAGACTCCAAAGATGAACAATACTTTCAGCAAATCTCGAAGAGAACCTTGGGCACCATGCCCTAGGAGAACATTTAATCCATTGGGAGATACCTTGGAAGTGATTATGAAATCAATTGTGCACAATAACATTATTACAATCCTAGAACTAGGTAAACCTTGGGATCCAGAATATAAACCAAAGTGTTGGAATGATAATGACTATTGCGATTGCCATCATAATAAAGGACACACTAGTAATAATTTCTTAAAATTGAGACATATTATTCAGGATCTTATTGAACAAGGGAAGTTTAAGGTAGATGGACATCACATGAATAATTATCACAAGGCATTTCAAACCCTACTACCAAGCTATGGAAAAGGAGAAACTTCTAAAAACAATAACATTCACTACACGTAAACTAATAGTGACAATGTAATCAACATGACGGAACCATGTGACTATTCCATCAACATGATCACTCTAAAAGGGATGAAGAGCAAAAATGAATCTACCAATGTCGTAACATGAAGCCAAGCAAAATTTACTCTTAAAAGTGTTTCATCATCTAACACACCACCTACAACAGCAACAACTTCTAAACAACTAGTTCCCTCTCCAAAAATTCAATCTTGTGGAACAATTACAAAAGACACTTGCATAGATATCTATCCTGGAATTGTTGAAAATTTCTTCTAGTCATAGGGAGATTATAGATCATGCCTTTTTAAGCACACATGTACCAAAAGACTTAGATGTGGATAGATTCTAGGCCATGGTTGGCCACATGACTTCACCACATTACCTATCTTTTCCAGAAGAGGATGACAAGTCAACAAATCAATCACATAATCAACCCCTTTATTTAGAAGTTCTTATTTATAAACATTGAGTGAAGCATGTCTTGGTAGATGGAGGTTCTGGTTTGAACTTCTGTACTTACAACTTGGTACAACAACTGGGTTTCTCCGAGCACGTAATTGATCCTAGGAGAAAGATAACAATCAGGGCATATGATGAGGAAGAGAGATCCTCCAAAGGATTGGTTGTCTTAACCATCAGAGTAGGGCTTGTAGAGAAAGACATTCTTTGTCAAGTTGTTGATTTACCCCTTTCTTACAACATTCTTCTTGGAAGACCATGGATACATTCAATGCAGGTAGTGCCTTCTACATATCATCAATGCCTAAAGTTTCCTCATAATGGAGTGGAGGTGACTATTCAAACAGATACCACACATACTTGTAATAACCTCAAACAAACTCAAAGCATGGTTCCCCATAACAAGGAAGGGTCTCCCAAGGTAGAAACATCTAAGGACATGGTCTTGAGAAGCTTTTCTCAGAAGATCAATATCCAAGAAATCAGCATGGGAGAGTACAAAATAGATCCTGCAGCATCTTTGATAGATCTACCTATATCTCCTAGAACACAAGGAATGTCCTCATCTATAGCTACACCTTCAAATGGCAGTGCTTTAACTATACATGAAGGAACCAGAATGGTAAAAGAAAAAATATCTTTAGAAGAAGAGAATGAAGAAAAGGTTGTCTTGCAATGGCTTTACAAAGAACCCAAAGCAGATAGGAATGTGAAACATGTTGAGATCTCTTTGAGAAAATATGGGAAAGGATATGACCTTATGAAACAAATTGGGTACAAAGGAAAAGGACCATTGGGACAAAATAACCAAGGACTAGTGGAACCCCTACACATGGATTTCTGAAATCCTAAAGACAAGACTAGAATAGGTTTCAGAGAAGCTAGATTTCACCCTACAGTAGGAAAAGGTCCAGTA
Source organism: Chamaecyparis obtusa (assembly GCA_027943335.1). Lineage (NCBI taxonomy): Eukaryota > Viridiplantae > Streptophyta > Pinopsida > Cupressales > Cupressaceae > Chamaecyparis > Chamaecyparis obtusa. The sequence goes on from BSBK01001317.1 coordinate 41,700, forward strand.
TTTGATACATCAGGAGATTCAGATGATGATGAAGAAGTAGTAGGACAGCCCATTCCTTATGAAAGGTTGTTACTTTTACAAGGAGATCTAGAGGCTACATTCCTTGGTTCAAGTATTAGACAAGAATCAAAAGGAGAACAAGAAGATGAGCTTGATGAAGAAAAAGAGCTTGAAGTAATGAATCCACAAGAACCATTGCAAGAAGTGAATCATGCTGATGAAGAAAATGAGGTGCCTATGACCATTGCCAACTTTTTGGGAGTCTCAAATTACAGCTGGGTGGATTCACATGAGTATGAATGGGATGTCCTTTCTGATGCAACCATGGACACAGAAATAGATGTGATACACAAGTTTTCTCCTAGAGTCTTGATGGAAGAAGGAGAAAGTTCTAACGTTAGATCACTAGAGTTAGATCCATATAACATTAACATAAACTCTAATAATAAAGAATCTGATTCTAATAATCCTAACACCTATTGAGAATAAAACTTAATAGATGACATTTTGCAAGTTATAAGCGATGATAACAATGTGGTGTTGTCTCTTGAACCTGTTGTATCTCTATCCTTAATAGATCCTAACTTGATAGATTGGGATGAATCCATAGACACAAGCTTGTTATCCTTTGACAATGACTATTCCATAGCCTGCTATCTTAATGCTTGTGAACCATTCCATTCTTCAACTAGTTCAATGAGTGAAATCATGACTGAGGAGGATATCAAGTTTCTCAGTCTCAAAAAGAAAAAAAAAATGAACAAGAGATCTGATGGTGAAAACCAGTTAGTGGCAGTATCAGATCCTAAAAGAGAAAAAGAAAAAGACACATCTAATGGTGAAAACCCCCTTGGGGCACCAAAGGATGGGATGCTTGATATCCTCCCAAATCATTTCCAAGAAAGGTCCTTAGTTTTGATTGAGCCAACACAACCCATTAATTTGGGAATAGAAGAAAACCCTTAGTTAATTCACATAGCTCAATCATTGATAGAAGATGAGAAGATCCAATTCACCAATTTCTTCAAAGTAAAGAAGATCAACTTTTCCTGGTCTTACTCAAATATGCCTAGATTGGATATGGATTTGATTATGCACCATTTGTCTATTTCACCAGATGTGAAACCTGTCAAGCAAAAACTTAGAAAAATGAATCCACATGTGGCATTACTAGTGAAAGCAGTACTGGAAAAATTATTGAAGGCCGGATTCATTAGAGCAATTGATTATGTAGAGTGGATCTCCAATATAGTTCCTATTTCAAAGGTGGAAAAATCAATAAGGGTGTGCACAAATTCTATGGATCTCAACAAAGCTTGTCCTAAAGATGATTTTCCACTCCCAAACATAGACATGATTGTGGACTTTACGGCAGGTTATGAGATGTACTCCCTAATGGATGGATTTTCAGGATATAATCAGATCAAAATTTCTCCTGAGGACCAAGAGAAAACATCATTCACTTGTGCATGGGGTACATACTATTGGAATGTGATGTCATTTGGTCTTAAAAATGTAGGTGCCACATATCAAAGAGAAATGACCACAATCTTCCATGACATGATGCACAAGAATATGGAAGACTATGTTGATGATACTTTGGCAAAATCAAAGATGAGGGCTACACACATAGAGGATCTGAGGAGAATATTTGATCAAATGGAACAGTTCCAATTAAGACTTAATCCTAAGAAATGTGCATTTGGTGTATCATCTGGAAAACTCTTAGGATTTATAATTTCAGCTAAGGGAATTGAGGTGGATCCCGCAAAGGTGAAAGAAATCCTAGAGATGAAACTGCCAAAGAATATTAGTTAGATGAGAACCTTACAAGGTAAGCTACAATCTATCAGATGGTTCATATCTCAGTTGGCTAATAAAGCACAACCTTTCACAAAGTTGATGAGGAAAGGAACCACATTTATTTGGGATGCACAGTGTGAGGAGAATTTTACCCAAGTTAAGAACTATTTGATGACTCCTCCAATTCTAATGGCACCAATTTATGGAAAACCTTTTTTTCTCTACATATCAGCTATAGACACAGCACTAGGTGTGCTCCTCACACAAGAAGATGATACCAAAAAGGAATGATCCATATATTACATCAGTAGAACATTGGTCACATATGAGCTAAACTATTCAATGATAGAAAAGGCATGCTTAGCAGTAGTGTTTGCATCTCAGAAACTAAGACACTATATGCTAGCACACAAGGTGAAACTAATGGCTAAAATTGATCCACTCAAGTACCTATTGAATAACGTAATGCTTATAGGAAGATTGGCTAAGTGGGTTTTGATCCTAAGTGAGTTTGATATTGGATATGTGGACAGGAAGGCTATTAAAGGGTAGGTGATTGCTGATCAACTTGCTGAGATGCTGTTGACTGATAATAAGCCATTACTGATAGAATTTCTAGATGAATCAATTATGCATCTAACAAAACACCTCGAGAAAATGTACTTTGATGAGTCCTTCACACAACAAGGATCAAGAGCTGGTTGCGTATTCATTACACCACAAGGGTATAAAATCCCAAAAGCTTATAAGATGATATTTTCATGCACCAATAATATGGTGGAATATGATGCTCTTGTAAATGGGCTCAAGCTTGCAATAGAGTGGAAAATCATTGAATTACACATCTACGGGGATTCACAGCTCATCATCAGTCAAGTAAATGGTGATTATCAAACTAAGGACAAAAATTTTATGCCCTACAAAACAATGGTGGATGATATGAAAAATTACTTTGTCTTCATCACTTTTCAACAGATCCCAAGGTCAGAAAATAGAGTAGCTGATGCGATGGCTACTTTAGCATCTATGTTACAATTGGAAGAACACCAATTTTGCTATGACTTCCTGGTGGAAGAACTCCCTTTTCCAGCTTATGATTCCCCTACATGTCAAATTGTCTATGCCCTTGAAACTCAAGTGTTGTCCAGATATGCCTCTATCTATTCTTATCTCATAGACCAAATCATTCTTGAAGGCTATTCTAGAAATGAAAAAAGATCCCTTACAAGAGCAACATCTCTCTATGTGATCATCGCTAATGACTTGTTTAGATGTAGTCTAGATGGCATGCTTCTTAGGTGTTTAGAATATGAAGAGTCTAATCATGTATTAAAAGAAGTTCATGAAGGTGTGTGCAGATCACACTCAAATGGTTTTTCGTTAGCCAAGAAACTCCTAAGGGTTGGATACTATTGGCCCACCATGGAAAATGATGCTATTCATTTTGCAAAAACTTGTAAGAAATGTCAAATTCATGGTAACCTCATACATGCACCAGCTAGAGAGTTGATTCCCTTTATAACACATTGGCCTTTTCAGCAATGGGCCTTTGATTTGGTTGGTCAGATCTATCCCAATTCATTAGGTGGACACAAATACATCATCACTGCAACTGAATATTTCACAAAATGGGTGGAAGCTATGCCATTGTTCAATGCAATAGGAAAACAAGTTTCAATGTTCATCTTGAATTACATCATTTTCCATTATGGCATGCCCTCATCGATTGTGACTGATAATGGAGGACAATTCAAGAACAAAGACATAGATGAGTTGTGTCTTCAATTTAAAATCACTCAGCATTGCTCCTAAATCTATTACCCTCAAGGTAATGGGTAGGCTGAGGCATTCAATAAGAACATTCTAAAAATCTTGCATAGGACAGTAAACAAATTAGGAAAGGATTGGAATTTACAAATAAATCTAGCCTTATGGGCTTATAGAATGAGCATAAGAACTCCAACTAGTGCAACTCCGTTCGCACTAGTTTATGGGTCAGAAGCAGTTTTACCAGTTGAAGTAGAGATTCCATCACTAAGAGTATCACTAAAACATTTAGTCACTCATGAAGACTATAGAGTCTCTAGATTGCAAGCGCTTGAATTGCTGGATGAGTGCAAAAAATAGGCGTTTGATCATCTCAAAGCTTACCAGAAAAGAATGTCAAGAGGATACAACAAGAAAGTGAAACCTAGAAGCTTTCAGATTGGGGATCTAGTTCTTAGAGAAAATCCAAAAAACCAACAACATAAAGAACAAATGGGAAAATTTGAACCCAATTGGTTGGGTCCCTTTGTCATTACAACAACATTTGGATCAGGAGCCTATCTGTAATACCCCAAAAATGGGCTATAAGTTCATTAATCTTCTATATCTAAAAATCGAATGAAATCCACATCAAAATCCTAATCTAAGGCACATCTAAACATCATCGAATCGTAATTGATTATCTTAAATTCTGCATTGGGGAATATTCCTAGCAATATTCCTAATTATCTTAATTATCTTTAATTTAATGATTATTTGACAATAAATCACATTTATCCTAAGTTTGATTAATTGAATATTTTCATATTTAATTAATTAGATTTAATATCTTGCCACTTAATTATGTAATTAAATTTAATTCTATCTATTATTAATTGTATTATTTAATTTTGACAATAAATTCAATATCCTATAAATAATTGATTAAATTCTTATTTAATTAATTCAAGCAAGTTGTCATTATTTAATAATATAGTTTTTAATAAAAGTTTGATAAAATAGTTAATTAACCCATAAATTAATTATTTTATTTCAAAAATCAGTTAAGTTGGAAATAAATGATTTTATTATTAAATTAATTCATAAATAAAACATGCACAATCATAAAAGAAGACAACTATCAATTATCAATTAAAACTAAACTCTATTTTGAGTTAAAACTTAGCTTTTGCATATTTTTGTGAGTTAATTATCCTTTATTTTAAAATAACTCAAAAATCAACCTGAGTTATTTGAGTGATTTATGGCTTTTTTTTCCATGCACCTCCAAAGCCCTAGATTTCTATAAAATCAAGGCTTCAGCTCATCCCAAATCATCTCGCAAATTTGCATCCAAAGGATCTCATAACTTTGCAAGCTTACTTTGCCAAAGTCATCTACGAATTGCACAACTATTTTGAAGAATTGGAATTTGGAGAATCAAAGCTTATTGCGAATCAAGGCTATTGTGAGATCAATTAGTTTTTTTTCATTCTTTTTTTATATCATTGTTAGAATTTTCATTCTCATATCATATCATTTCTAGATTAGCATCATAGATCAATTTTCATATTAGCATAGATTCATATCAAGTTTTCATATCATTGCATAGAAAATATTAAAAAAATAGATTAATTGCATTCATATTTCATATCAGTTTGGCATTCAAATCCTTCATTTAGGTGTCATCTAGGTCACTGATCTCGATAACAATCTGAGAACATCGATCTCGCACCTACTAGAAGGCAGTAAATCGCTTGGTTAAATTAGATTTCAATTTTGCATGATTTTGATTATAGCTAACCTCTAATATTTTACTGAAGTGTTGTGTTTATAGATTAGGTACAATTTTCACACACACATTTCTGGTGCCCACCGTGGGGCAACCCACCTTTGCATGCTAGTTTTGATTTTTTTTGGGAGCTAAAACCCTAAAGTTTCAAAGATTTAATTTTATCTCCCAAACGGCTTGGAGTTTTGGTCTGAAATGTTTTTTTCAAGTTGGTGATATATCAAGGAACCTACAGTCAAAAAACTTAGAATTTTATGAGATGTTTTGAATTTTGAATAATTTTTTTCTTGAAATTCAGGAAAAAATTAATATCTGATGCAAATCAGCATATTTTTTGGAATTTTTTATATTTTCAGAAATCTCTTTAAATTATATAGGGGGTCCATTCTTTATGTTTTAAATTTGGACATGATATAATAGCTCAAATAGTCAATTTACAAAAATTAGTCTATTTTGATAAAACAGGTCTCTAGGGCACAAATGAAGAGATTTTTCTAAAATTTTTACATTTTTGGAAAGCTCTCTATGTTTAAGTAGGGGTCTCTATTCTAAATTTCTATTTTTGTGGCCAAAATTATATCAAAAAAATTAGATCTTGTTGACTAGGTCAAATGCAGGAAAAAAAATAAAGTTTTGTGATGGGTATGCACTTATTTTTTTAACATGGTTCAATGAATGATATAAGTTGTCATTTGGGTTAATTTATGGTTATTATTACTGATAATAATTTATTTTTAGAGCTAACCCTATGGTTTTCATAAGTTGAATATATTTTGCATATCTTGTTTGCTTGTTTGCTTGTTGGAGAGTTCGTCACTTGCTTGCATGGAAAAGCTCAACAAGAATTGCTAAAAATTAGGTAAAATCTACTAAGTGTAAGGATCCCAAGTATTCTCCTTCATCTAATAATATTTTTATTTGGGACTTAAAATAAATCTCGTATGTGTCAAGCTTGTGTGCATCTTTTCATGCTTTTGATCTATTTCTACACACTTGCATAATTGATACTAGGTTGTGACCCCTTAAGGATTCATTAAGTAGTCTTAGAATACTTGTGATTGATCTTGATTTCTATCTTGGGTTATTGGACTCGCTAATCCACCGGCCCCTCATTTTCGCCCTGTGGTTGCAATCTCAAGGCCATAAAGGGTAGGGGTCAACAAGACAGAAGCGTTAAGTGTTCCACTTGGAAACCCTTTTGTGCTTTTAGGAACTCACTTGTTTTCTAAGTTGGGGACTCATTTTTATCTTGTGTGAGGTGTTAAGTGTTCCACCTTGTGGACTCATATCATATTTGCTTTAAGCGTTAAGTGTTCCTCTTTCTACTTTTTGGGTACTTTTGGTAGATTTGCTTTCAAGAATATATCTGTGCTCACATAGTAATTAGGCCCTATGAACACTATTCATGATTCTTGAGAGATTGGATTCCTAGAAAAATCTTTCTTGATGATAGAATCCTTGTAGGTAGGGAGGATACTTAGTGCATTTCACATTCAACTTGGTTAGTGTGTCTTCTCTTATTGATCGATACATTCTCTCCCAGGAGAGGTTGATAGATCACGTGGGGTTGACATGACAAGCTTTGGTGAATCAAAATTGGTTAGTGTGCCTTCTCTTATTGATTGATACATTCTCTCTCTGGAGAGGTTGATAGATCATGTAGAGTTGGCATCATAGACCTTGGTGAAGAAAAACTTTGTCTTAGCGTGTTGGATTAATTTGCTTGCTTTGTTTGGGTTAAAAGTGAAAAAGTGTCAAAAACCTTGGATCTAGAGCCAAGTCCCCTTGTGGTATACTATTGTGAGTCATCTTTAGAGAGGGTTAACCATAGAGGACAATCCCTTCATAGGGAAAACTGCATTGATAGAACCTCAAGTGGTCATATCCATTTTCACCATGGTAGTGACAGCCGCTATATAAATGTCCTTGTGGAAGAAATCTCCATGGGTATGGTTCATTGTTGGGTTGTCAGATCTCCCTAGCAGCTCCTGAAGATTAAGTTCTCAAACTGTGTCAAAACCCTGGTGCACGGGGATTGGATCTCACCCCTTTGGATCATAAAAGTTGTAGAGTCAAACCATTACTAAAAACCCTAGCGAGGCCAAATTTTCATTTTATAGGGTATATGTGTGTTATTGCAAAATATTTTTGGAACATACATAATTAGTGCTTTTGAGGATTAGAATGAATAAGTCACTTGATTGTTCATGTGCAAGGTTGCTTTTTCCCTTGTTCATTGTTTTTAGACATGCTTGAAATCACTTGCTTGCTATTTTGCATGCTTGTTTATCGATCTGGTTACTGAAAATGAACAAATCTATTACAATCTTCAAATCTGGACATTGAAATTTGCAAACAATCCAAATCTGAAAACTCAAAATTTGCAAAATCTGAAGTAAAATCCTTTTCTAGAGTCAAAAGTCATCTCAGGAGGTCAAAAAGTCATACAAGTTTCCATCAAGTGTCATTTCATTACAACCCATCTGTCGTATGATTGAGTACCCAGTGTCGTATGAGTTTTCATGCAAGCAAATTCTAAAAGTCAAAATCCTACTTCCAACTGTCGTACAAGTTTTTCAACTATCATTTCATTGCTACCCAACTGTCGTATGAGTTTTGCAACTGTCATTTCATAGCATACCCACTGCTGTACAATTCTGTAGAGTGTCATTTGGGAAAATTTAGAAAAAGTGTCAAAAAGTTGTTAGAATTCCCAAATACCTAGCTTTTTTAACCTATTTCAAGAATCTATAGAACAAATCACCATGTCAAGAACAAAGCAATAGCTATTGAGAATCAATACACATGTCTCAAAGAATCAGTACACAAGAGGAAGAAGCTCTAATCACCACTATGATGAAGCAGCTGCAAGCTATGCAAGTCCAGCTTGACAAACTTGAGAAAGAAAAGAAACCTAAAGAGTTCTCCATGGAAACTCTATACTCTTTTCCATTTGATAAAGACTTGTACATGTCACCATGCCCTTAGACAAAATGTGAGCAATGTGACAACCCTTATGATACTTCTTCCATAGAGAGTGACACATCAAGCTTTGGAGACTATGATGACTATGACGATAGACAATGTAATGATACTTATGACACCTCTGTTCCTAAGAGTCCTCCTCATCGTGTGTTCCTACTTACTACAAATGGGCCGTCACATTGGATAGATCATGATGGTGATCCATATGATTCTGATTTTGAAAGAGATTTTGATAGCTTTTGTGGATAATACCTTGATTATGATCCATCTACTACTGTTGAGGACTATAAAATGCATTGTGCTAGCTTGAAACATCAATACTATAAGGATCTCTCCTCTAAGAACTCTCAGGCTGAAAATAAAGATTATCTTCTCAAGAAAGATCATGTTAATGTTGGACATTTATCTTGTGATGGTTCCCTTCCATCCCCTACTTCCTCCAATACCCGTACATTTCCTAAAGCTTCCGAGTCTTTCAAATCTTTCATAGAACCTTCATCCGACACAAGCCCTGATACTTTTCATGCGGTTCCCTATAGTTATCCTCCAGGGCTACCTCTTAAAGAAACTCATGCTAACCTTCACCTGGCTGCAAATAATTTCAATGATGATAAACCTAAAGAGCCTAAGCCTTCATACGCTACAATGCCTACTTCAGCTAGTCCTTCACCATCTCTTCCAAATTCATCCATACAATCCCAACATGCTTCATTGTCCTTAGAAGTGGCTCCATGTCAAGAGGACTCTAAAAATGATGAAGAAAAGAACATAAAGAAAGATCAAGATCAAGAACCCTCCATGTCATCCAATTCCTTTCATGATGTCTCTTATCTGCTTCATGGTTCTTTTGATCCTACACACCCTTTTTCATGCATTCCACCATGTCTTAAGTCTTCTCCTAAGCAAGATCAAGCTACTACTTACACTATTGAGCTTATTGACAATCAAAATGACCTTACTACACTTGTGCTTTCCAGAGATGATACTTCCATTAAGGTTGGTAAAAATGGTGTTGTTACTTCCAAAGTTAAGCCTATTGAAAATCAAGAGAAAAATTATGCGCTTATGCTATCCAAAGATCCTTGTCAAGATCAAAGTCTTCCATCTTCTTATTCTACCACTCCATGTTCATCTCCACTTTCTACTCTTCCTAAGTCTTTGCAAGCTTTGAACAATACAATCAAAGAAGGTGCTCTTATTCAAGATGTCCATGATTCTATTGAAAATTCTAATGCTCACTCTAAAGATGTTGATATCCTTGGTTGTCATATAGATGCTAATGAACTTGTTGATTATCCTTTTGTGTCTTCCACTTCCATCTTTGGACCTCTTCCACCACTACTAAGGGCTTCACACCTTCCTTCCATCTTGGGTCCTTATGTCCCTTTACTTTCCCCTCCTAACTCTCCTAATTTTCCATCCATCTTGGGTCCTTACATACCTCCATCTCCTATCTTTCCTCAAGATCAACATCGATACATACCCTTGAATCTTTTTCATTCACCCACCCATCTAAACCAGTCATATCCTCCTTCTTCTTCCACAAATCCCAAGTCTTTTGTAAGTAACTTGAATCTTCAATACAAGAAAAAGAAGCAATACAAGAATCCATCAAAAAAAGAAAATCACCATGTCTCCTCTAAATGACATGGAGGCATAAAGTCAAAAGAGATATCTAAGAAAAAAATTACAAGGCAAGTATGGGTTCCAAAATCCATCATTGAAGATATTATCTCTAAATCATCAAAAGGAAATAAAAAGCCTAAGGCTATATGGATTCCAAAGTCTCTCTTGAAAGAGTCTGGTGTTGAACAAAAAGTGAAGTTGAAATTCAAGCTTCCAAAGGTTTCCACTTTATCTCCTTCCAAAAACATTATTCCATTCCATGCACCTAAACCACAACCTCTGCTATCCATTCACCATATTCCTTCACATATTCCTTCATTCATGATTCCTCCATCCTCTCACCACCCTTCAAGGTATGTGTTGACATTGATCTTGCCTTCCTTTCCACCTACCCTTTTACAATCCTTCCATGCATTATCCTTCTACCTTCTATCATTTTTCCTCATTTGCCTATTCCTCCTATCTTCCGACCTCACTCGCTTTACATAAAACCTTATCCTCCATTTTTCTCTTCCATCTCCCTTTCCCTATCAACATCTTTGAGCATATCATTTGAATCCTTGGTATATCATGGTTTATCCTTTCAAGGAGCACTATCTAAAAAGCTTGCCTTCTTCCAAAAATTAGAAAAAAAAAAAAAAGAAAAATATTTGAAAATGTGCCTTGGTGAAAACTTGGAAACAGGCACCTTGGTAGCCAAAGTAAAGAGAAATAAATTCATCCTATGGTGAAAACCACTCCCTTGTGGCACCTTGGATAAGTACCATGATGAAAACCTATAAATCAGGCATCATGCGTAGTTCTTCTACATATTTCATCCATTCCATCTTCTCTCTTTGATCTTGACAATGTTGATCTATACATGAACATTTGGCTATCTTGTGAGCTATCTTACGATGATCTTGCTTTCATTCCCTTCCTATTTAGCCTTCATATCTATTTTCCTCCATTCATTTTCACCTATCGCTATCCTTTTCCCCTTTGGTCTTGATCTAATAAAAAAAGAAAAAAAGAGTGAAACACGATGCTTTGAAACCTCTTGACATGTCTACTCCTTTGGACTACATCCTGTCCTTCTTTGGCATTATGCTTTTGTGACTTATCTTATGCTAGCCTTTCATTGCTTGTCCAAATGTGCTTTACATGACAATTTTTCCCTAGCTTGAGTATTCTTGAGGAGTTTTACCTTGAGGATTTCTTCCCTTCATTCTCTTTCATTCTCTTTCATTCTCTTGTCTTCCATCTCTTCCACTAGCTTGCCAATCCCTCTTGTTCTCCACCTTGCTTGACATTGGGACTGCATGATATGATCTTGCTTGGGAGTTTGCAATGGAAAAAGATGCTATCAAGTATACCAAGTATCAGAATAAGTATCAAAACCAGTATTAGAACAAGTATCAGAACCAGTATCAGAACCAGTATCAGAACAAGTATCAAAACCAGTATCAGAACAAGTATCAGAATAATTATTAGAACCAGTATCAGAACCAGTATCAGAACAAGTATCAAAACACCCCCTGGGGCTACACCTTTCTCTTTAGTTTATGGGTCTGAAGTGGTACTACCTATTGAGGTTGAAATCCCATCACTCCAAATTAGAATGCATGGTCTAGTAACTGATGATGACTACAGAGTGTCTAGGTTGCAGGAACTTGAACTACTAGATGAGTGCAGACAAGTAGTGTATGATCATCTCAAAGTATATCAGAAGAGAATGTCTAGAGGCTACGACAAGAAATTCAGACACAGAGAATTTCAGGTTGGCGATCTTTTCTTGAGAGAAAATCCTAAAAATCAATCCCATCGAGAATGCAAGGGGAAGTTTGAACCCAACTAGCTGAGTCCCTTTTTTATCACTGCTACTTTTGGCTCTGGTGCCTATCAACTCTCAATGACTAAAGGAGAACAGCTCTGAGAACCAATCAATGTTCTCCATCTAAAGAAATTCTACACCTAAGGCATTCAATCTATGGTAAAATGTCTTGAAAAAATTATAAAAATCAGAAAAAGTCCTAAAAAATGAACATCTTGGTGAAAACCTAGCAATAGGCACTTTGATGATTCACAAAAAAATCAAAAAATATCAAAAATTCAAAAAAATTGAAAAATAAAAAATACAAAAAAATGAAAAATGAAAAAAAAAAAAGTGCCTTGGTGAAAACTTGGAAACAGGCGCCTTGGTAGAAAAAATAGAATCTCTACCAAGATGGTGAAAACTGGGCAAAATGGGTGCCACTTGTTCAAAATGCTCCATCTATCAGCATAATCTTGGTCTTTCCTAGCTTTTAGTCTTGCTTTAGTTTGTACATATCTCCTGATTTGTTTCAACATTTCTAATTTTTAGTACGTGGGTCTATACACCAATCAGCTCAAGGGTCTGTATCCTATCAATGTTTAACACTTGGGGGCAATCAATGTCATATCCTATGGTCTCCCATGTATCTTAGATGGATCATATCTAGTCAGAGTCCTTTGAAACTTCATGTGAGTCAGTCAGTCAGTCTTGTCTCTGGAAAGGATTTTGCATCTACAACAATGCAATCAAACATCAAAAACAAACTGAAAACAATCTATGCTTTTTTTACATGCTTTTATCTCCTTGTATGCTTACTGATTCACATTGAGATTTCTGCATATTGTGTCCCTTCAAGCTCTTCGATGATGTCCTTTATAGGCTTTAGAGAGTGATGACTAGGGGCATAATATTTTCTTTGTCTTCTTCTTGTATGTGAAAATCTAACAACTTTGGAAATTCTGGATTAACATGGTGTCCGACTATAAGAGCCTTTATCTCAAATTGGATGGCCATGCGTACCTCGACCATTGATACCTAGACAATTCAAGGAAGTTTGATCTAACTATTATCTTTTTGAGTAATTTCTTTCTCCTACTGTGGAACACGATCTTACCTAAGGATGTGAACGATAAAGGGTCACTACGGGTAATTCACATTGGATTTAGAATGATCTCTTGACTGTTTGATGTGTTTGCAATGCAAGGCGTATTCAGGTCATCATGACATTTATATTTTGATGCTTATACAAATTGCTATATCAAGATGGACATGATATTCAGGTCATCCTAGCGTTTATGCCTTGGTACTTATATCTAATTTGACATTCCAAAAATAAAATCAATATTCATATGTCCATGGTTGTTTGACCAGTGGGGGTTGTATTGATTCTTGTGCATACAAATCAATATTCATATGTCTATGGTTTTTCATAGCTAGTGGGCATTGTATTGATTTATCCGGTTACCTAAAAGTTCAATGATGATAAAAAATTGACATATGATCAATGAGTAGGTCCTAGGTCTTAGGTTGCATTTCATTTGGCATGTCTCTTTGCATTTTGCATGTTTGCATGATCTCATAATGATTAAATGAACTTCAATTCTTAAATGATTCTTCAAATCGCATCTTCAAGTCTAACAAGAGCTGAATCTCACACGAAGGTTCCTCCAATGAAATAGCAAGTAGAATCTTTTTTTGGGATCAAAATTGAAATCTGACATCATTTATCTTATTCACTGCTTGCATATTCAACCTTCGATCATCACAGAAATTCAGTATTCAACTTAACTGATTATCTTAGATCAAACTATCAAAAATTCAACTTGGTCAACCATGGTCAACTCATGGTCAAACCTAGTCAAACTTGGTCTTTTGGGACTTTCCAATGATGTAGAATGCATTCTTGAACATGTATAACCACTTCTCAAATCAATTTACATGCTTCTAAACCATTTAATGCTGACTTCTCTTGTCAGATTTCAATTTTAATCTCGAAGGGGGCATGGTATTGCACATCATTCAAAGTTTGTAAATTAAATTCAATCATATCTTCCTTAGTAATGAAGACAACAACCACGTCTAGTTATTGATTCATCAAAAGTCCTTATCACTTGGGGAAACTATATCATCACCTGGGGCATATCAAATTCATCAAGATCTATATCAATCTGGTATTCTCCTAATCTTGTAAATTGTATCAATTTTTGCAACCATCAGATCATAGTGTTCTTTCCTTGGTTCTTCGGCAACTGAAGGATTCAGATTTGATACTTGCTAGTTCTACTAAGACAATCGAGTCTAGAACGGGTCACTCACTTCTTTACAATCCTAAGGTTTGGAATTAGGTGTTTTGACACTTTTTCGCAATCATAGGTTCATTTACTGTTATAGTAAACATTATCTTTGGTCATTCAGGACCTATTATCTCCATATCAAATCAATATCAATCAGCTTCTGTCTCAATTTCAAACATCAGTTTCATATCTCTATCAAACACAGACTATCTTTGAACCACTGCACTTCACACAATAATTCAAAGAGGGGAAAAATGTAATACCCCAAAAATGGGCTATAAGTTCATTAATCTTCTATATCTACAAATCGAATGAAATCAACATCAAAGTCCTAATCTAAGGCACATCTAAACATCATCGAATCTTAGTTGATTATCTTAAATTCTACATTGGGAAATATTCCTAGCAATATTCCTAATTATCTTAATTATCTTTAATTTAATGGTTATTTGACAATAAATCACATTTATCCTAAGTTTGATTAATTGAATATTTTCATATTTAATTAATTAGATTTAATATCTTGCCACTTAATTATGTAATTAAATTTAATTCTATCTATTATTAATTGTATTATTTAATTTTGACAATAAATTCAATATCCTATAAATAATTGATTAAATTCTTATTTAATTAATTCAAGCAAGTTGTCATTATTTAATAATATAGTTTTTAATAAAAGTTTGATAAAATAGTTAATTAACCCATAAATTAATTATTTTATTTCAAAAATCAGTTAAGTTGGAAATAAATCATTTTATTATTAAATTAATTCATAAATAAAACATGCACAATCATAAAAGCAGACAACTATCAATTATCAATTAAAGCTAAACTCTATTTTGAGTTAAAACTTAGCTTTTTCATATTTTTGTGAGTTAATTATCTTTTATTTAAAAATAACTCAAAAATCAACCTGAGTTATTTGAGTGATTTATGGCTTTTTTTCCCATGCACCTCCAAAGCCCTGGATTTCTATAAAATCAAGCCTTCAGCTCATCCCAAATCATCTCTCAAATTTGCATCCAAAGGATCTCATAATTTTGCAAGCTTACTTTGCCAAAGTCGTCTACGAATTGCACAACTATTTTGAAGAATTGGAATTTGGAGAATCAAAGCTTATTTCGAATCAAGGCTATTGTGAGATCAATTTGTTTTTTTTCATTCTTTTTTTATATCATTGTTAGAATTTTCATTCTCATATCATATCATTTCTAGATTAGCATCATAGATCAATTTTCATATTAGCATAGATTCATATCAAGTTTTCATATCATTGCATAGAAAATATCAAAAAAATAGATTAATTGCATTCATATTTCATATCAGTTTGGCATTCAAATCCTTCATTTAGGTGTCATCTAGGTCACTAATCTCGATAACAATCTAAGAACATCGATCTTGCACCTACTAGAAGGTAGTAAATCGCTTGGTTAAATTAGATTTCAATTTTGCACGATTTTGATTATAGCTAACCTCTAATGTTTTACTGAAGTATTGTGTTTACAGATCAGGTATAATTTTTAGACACACACTATCAGTTGGCTATGCCTGAAGGAGATGTGTTGCTAGATCCTATCAATACTTTGCATCTGAAAAGGTTTTATGCCTAACATTCTTAAGGAAGCCCCTATACAGAGAAAATGGATCCTGAAAAAAATTAAAAAAAATGGAAAAAGTCCTAAAAAATGACCATCTTGGTGAGAACCTAGCAATAGGTGCCTTGGTGAGTCCAAAAAGAATTTAAAAAAAAAAAAAAAAAAATGAAAAAGAGAAAAAAGTGTCTTGGTAAAAACCTAGTAAACAGGCGCCATGATAGAAAAAATAGAATAAAACTTTGGCCAAGTCGTGAAAACCTGGTAAACAGATGCTACTTGTAATCAACACTCTATCTATCAAGACAATGCTTGCACATTTGGCCAATGTAAATATCAACTTGTATATATTTTCCAGTCACTTTTGTGATGTGCCAAGTCCTAAAAGAACTTTCAGACAAATTATACCTTCCTAAGACTGGAATCTATCCACATTGGGGCCCTAGGTAAACTATTTTTCTAGGGGGCATTGGATCACATTCATAATCACATTTGCTGACATGATGATACGTCCGCAATGACAATAAACTATGAACACTGGTATTTCTCAATACCACCCTTGTCCACAACTGACTATAAACTACGACAAATGGTGTTTCTTAAAACCCACCAGCTAGATCTCAAAATGTGTTTCTTAACTTAACATCATGATGAAAACAATGTTTCTAAGCACTACAATAGGTGAGAGACTTATCAATGAAGACATGAATTGTTGGTAATAATTCTTAAAGCATGTGTTCACAAAAATAGATCAAGAGTGTTTTTCAACACTGTAATCACAATTGCCTATTTATATTTTGTAAATACAATGAACATGCTAAGGGATAAAGAATCTTTCTTTTTCTTATTATCAATTTTTGCTAAGTTATGCTTCCATGAGTAACTCAATGATGTTTTTGGACTAAGAGAAACATGGACTAGGGGCATGATATTTTCTTTGTTTTCTACTTGTGGTAATAAATCCAATGATCTAAGGCAATCATAGGGAATGGGTGTCTTCTTATAAGTGCCTCCATCTTGTAGTAGAATGCCATGTATACCTCGACCTGTTTCCTATGAAAGCCTTAGTGAGGTTGGATCTATTTCATTACCTATTTAACAACTAACAAAGATACATCAGGAAGTAACTGACAACATTTCTAGTTGGGTGCTTTAATGTTTAGGTTGTCTTTCAACATGGCAAATGATGAGGAGGTATTCATATTTTCAGAATTTCTAAATTTATTCATGAAAATTGTACTATCCTCTAGAGGTCCCGCTAACATAAAGGTTCTATGATGAAAACAACCTGCTTTGAATAAAATAGTGACTGTCCTAGGTTTCTAGGTGCATTTCATATTAATTGCATTTCATTTTAGTTGCATGTCATGTTAATTTTCATTAGGATTCATTTAGATGCATTTCATTGTCTTTAGTTGCATTGAATTTCATTTTAAATTGCATTCATTTTACTTTAGCTGCTTTCATTTTAGTCTTCCATAAGCTTGAAATGTGGATTCAACTATTAGAGGCAATGTTATCAACTGAAATTTATTCTAAAAGCAATGATGTAAGCTGACCATTTATCTAAAGCATTCATGGTATGAGCTGAAAATACTTAAATATTAACCATTTAACCAAGTGCATCATGGAATCATAAGCAATGGAATAAAGAAATGATGGAGTACAAATCACTGATATTCATTTGCATTCATATATCATTTCATATCATAAAACCACTTGCATTTTGCATTCACATCGATTCATACATAAATAAGATTGAGATGTCCATACATACTATCACAATACATCTCATACATCCATACATTCATGAAGCTTTGAAAATAACAAAAACATGAGCATATATCAGTGAAATGTATTATGACATCATTTTATCATCACTTTATCTACTCTAGACCAAGCATGACTATTACATCAAAAATCTTGAGCATAAGACAAATATCATATATCACATGTGCAAAAATTGAAAGCATGAAAGGTGAGACACATCAGATAAAGAATACCAATGGTAGAATCAATACAAGCATCAATATATAATAAAAAATGTCCATGAGCAAGGGTATCTAGCAGAGGTCACCAATGAATCAGAGTATCAACATATCAAAGCATGAAACAAAGTATCAAAAGCATGAAACAGAGTCTAGGAGATATAACAATACAAAAGATACAAAAAATTGTACAAATACAGGATATGTCATGATATACAAGATGTCCAGAAATACAACATAAGGAGTCTATGTCCCACTGGCCCCCTCGTCCTCTACAAGAGGATCAGGAGGGGATGCATCTGCTCTATGATGTGGTGGTGGTGGTGGCATGGCCCCCTCTGACTGCTGAGCAATGACCGAATACAATGGAGCTCTTTGTGTGGCAGGAACCATAGTACAATACAAGGTGAAGTAATATGTGGCCCATTGTCCCTGATGGGTGGCTGTATGCGCATATCTATCCCTCTCAGCTCTCAACTATGCCAACTGAGTATCCCTGTCACCTCTCAGCTGGGCTATCTATGTATCCCTCTTAGCTCGAACCTGTGCTAGCTGTGAGTCCCTCTCTAATAACTATGTCATGAGGGTAGCCACATGTAACCTCAATGCTGCTCTCTCCTACTCACATTGTGAAAGTCTATCACCATTACCACCTACTAGAGCATCCTTCTGTGTCTATCACTAATCATGATCTCCTCCAACAGGTCTCTATGCATGCTGATCTCTATGCAATAATGGTCCTATATCTCTCTAGGGAGGGGTGACCCATACTCTCTACTGGTGATGACTAGCATCACCTCTTGAGGCCCACCATCAGCTGCCACCCACTACTTCACCTCCACCACCTCTATCATCTTTTCCATCTCCTCTACCTCCTCGATCTCCTACCCCTCTACCGGCACCTCTACCTCCATCTCTCCCACCGCGTCCACCGTGAGCTCACCCGACAACATCATCCTCAGGATCGTAATCAAGAGCATCCTCAATGCGTGGAACAACATCCTCAGGAGCAGTGAATCAAGGATAAGGATACATCATGTAATGGGTATGATACTCATCTATCACCCCCACATCACGGACACCAACCTGATAGTCCCAAGCTATAGCCCGCATTTGTGCAATCTCATGAATGGCTATCTCATACACTAATCTAGCTCCCCACTGAGCCTCCTCACTCCTGATGTGTGCATATCTACAAGTCTCTTGTGACATGCCCTGTACTTGTCCATACTGATGGTAGACTCAGGTAACCAGAAACCACTCAATCACATAGTGAGTCCGCCCGACCAGGTACCAACTCTGAAAGAAAAAGAGCATCTACCTGACATTAGAGGGCCAAGCCTCACAATCACAGTATGGTCACCACTCTACCTTAGTCACATCATCTAATAGATAGCACCAGTACTCTAACTTTCCTAGGTGGGGCTACTGAATGAATCTTGCATACATGTAAATATATGGCAACCCGACGTCGCGGTGCCTATCAATAATAGGGTGAGTCACAGGGATGTGCTCCCATGCCTAGATCTATAATACAATGCTCCCTACAATCATGGAGCAGGAATGCTGATAAACCACCTCATGTAACTCATGATAAAAGTGAGCTAGTATGCAGCTACCCTAGGGATACCTCCCAGGACTCTGAATCATCTGCCCTATCACATGGTACCAGCCGCACATAAAACCATGCTGGCCCCTATCTGGCATCATGATGCCTCCTATCAAACTAGCTAGGTTTAGAGGTAGAGGGGCATAGTTAGTGACCATATGGTCCTAACTCAAATAACGGTTGTCAATAGTATCATCCCTAAATAGTCTCCTTGCATCAGCAATCACTACAGGTCCAGAGGCCTTGTACTCAATGCGGTGTCCCATCATGTATACATGCAGAATCCTCCACATGTCTTTAGGGGTGACCATCATCTCACCAGTCGGTAAATGGAAGATGTTGTGCTTTGAATGCCATCACTCCGCCAACGCTGTGAGAAGACCTTGATTTACCTGAATGTGAGGTAAATTGGCTAAGCTCCATAAAATGCAACGTCGTACGATCTACTGCTTAGCATCACTCAACTGATCCAAAAGAGATAACACCTGGGCCGGTTGCGGTGATCTAAAGGATACAACTGTGAATTTGACCTACACAATAGAAAATAGGGGCACTATGTCAGAGTTAGACCAAAGGCAGTCGACGCAAATATGCTCAAAAAGATCAGAAGGACAAGTTAACTGCACTAAGAAAACTGAAAAAAAATTGGATGTGATTCTGAAATACCGGATGTGATTTAAGAAACCCAGTATGTGACCCTAAAACCAAGTGCGACCCAAGAAATATAAGGTGCGATCCAAGAAATATGGGGTGCGATCAGGTATAAATGATGCGAACCTATCCTAAACTTTGCCTAAAAACATTTGAATTTTACCAGATGTGATCCAGAATATGGGAAGTGACATGGGTTTGATACGATGTGATCCCATATACAAGATGTGACACAACACTAATTAGCCTATAAAATGCATGGAAATGCATGAAATTGAAAATTTTCAAATTGAAAATGTTCATTTATCAAATACTCATAGGTGCCTCATAATGCCTTGGGTGATCGTGTCATCTGGCACTCTCAAATCGATGCTTCTCCATGGGGAACACCATGTCTACTTAGAGCTTCGTGAATTTCTAAGGGGTAAAAGTGAAAATGAATAGTAAAAAGTTAATTTTTGGCCTATTTAAGCCTCTTGGGAGCACCGGGGCCTTAAGGGACTTTCTTCATTAGACATCACAGAGGCCTAATCTAAGGACCAAAATTGAAATAGGTGATTGTTATCAATTCAATGCTATAAAAATAGAGTTACACAGCAAGGTTAATATTCAAACAAGGGTACAAGTCAAAATGGTCAAAGCACGGTCAAACAGGGGCAAAATGGTGCGAAATTGATGCAGTGGGCAAGGCAAATCAGATTTATATGCTAGGATATCATTTCAACACAAGTCAAGCTTGGTTAATTTTCTCAAATTCTTGGTCAAACTTGGTCAAACAATGCTTCTGGGGCACTTTAATTGATCTAAATAGCTTGAAAATTCTTTCTAATCGATCTATGCTTGACTTGAGGTCAATTCAATCACTGTAATGCTTGACCCTAATCAGTTTATTCCAATTCGTTCCACTTTTGGTCCTGAGGGGGCATAATCATACCAAAATTTAATGCTTTGAATCAAATTTTTCAACACCAGGGGCATGACAGTTCTCTTCAATCAAGCTGGGACTATTAATTTCAACTAAAAATTCTTTTCAAATCTCATTTTGACCTTCGTTCAATCAAGCTCGGAGTCGGTATCATCAATTCCTGTTCAAACAAGCTCAAAATTGATAGTTTCTAAATCAAGCAAGAATTTGTTTAATCAAGCTCAGAATTCTTTTATCGGTTTTCGTTCAATCAAGCTCAGAATCGGTATTGTCAATTTGCATTCAATCAAGTTCAGAATTGATAGCTTTTTGGAAACCAAGTAAGAATTCATTCAATCAAGCTTAGAATTCTTTTATCATTTTTTGTTCAATCCGGCTCATAATCGGTATTGTCAATTTGCGTTCAATCAAGTTCAGAATTGACAACTTTTTGGAAACCAGGTAGGATTTCGTTCAATCAAGCTCAGAATTCTCAATTTCAAAGTAGTTCTCACTACTCTGTAAACCTCCTGAATCATGCTTTGAATAAGATTTTCTTTGAATTCCTATTCTATTCACAAAGCAATTCAAAGAGGGGCAAATGTAATCACCTAAAACTGGGCTAACAGAACCTAAGGCCCTATTTACCCTTAATTTGGTATGTAACTTTAATTATGCTAATTTGATCTTTGATTATTAGTATAAATTCTCAAAAATTCATTAAACCCCATCAATTTCTAAATCAAGCATTTATCACTAAAGTTCAAGCAAAAATCAAGGTTATTAACTGTAGGCCTATTTAATTACTTAAACCCCATCAAATTCAAAGGCTAGAGTTATTAATTATGAAAAATGCATAAATATCTCCTAAATCAAACAAACACAACAAACACAACTTAAAAAAAGGAGGCTTGCACATGGATCAAGGATCAAGCCAAGATACATCTCAGCCACTCCTCATGGATGCATCTCGACTACTGATTCTCTTCAAAATCTTATAAAAGAGAGTCTTCAAAGGCTTTCTTTCTTCTTCTAGCTCCTTTAGGTTTTTGAAAGGCTTCTTTGACACATTGCGAATTGCTTCCAATCTTAATGTTTAGACTCTCATTTTCTCATGGATTTGAGGCTTCATGATCCATGATTATGAACTCTCGTGCTTTGGAGAATTTGTGAACTAATGCTTGGATTGATAGTTGTTTTCCATGATTTCAAGTTTTTATTAAGTAGAAAACACTTCAATTTGGGTTTTAATGGAAGAAATTAGGATTTCATGCTCTCATTTAGGTTGTTTACATGCACTTTGAATCTCTCATTTTAGTGTAGATTGTCACTATTTTAAGGGTTAAATCTGACAACAACTAACCCCTATTTCATACTCACATTAATTAGAGAGCAATAGGATGCTTTTTCTTGTTAGCATTTTCAATTGAATCTTCATTTTCCTCTAACAAGTGATGTTATTATCCTAATTGAAGTGTTGTGTTGCAGGTCACAAACTCACACACACACTACTAAGCATGCAACACAATCTGGGACTTGTCCACTATTAATAAATGTAGATGCACGCTACACATTGTCGGCTCTACCTAATTAATTGAAACTTTCTCCTCAAGGTGAATTACATTATGTGATTTTAACAAAAAATTCTTAACTCTTCTCCAATTCCTAATCCAAGGGTGTATATGAAAATGATAATCACAACTCCTGAACCAATATAATCTTTGTCGGCTATTTTGAATAAACACAAGAAACTGCTATTGGTGACTAGCGACTGCATAACTTCTCTTCTACTAATCATCAGACTCTGTGTCCATGGATGTAACATTACTACTATGTCTCCATCACATATCCAAATGCCCAAGACTCCATGATGACTGTATGGAAATTCACTAACAGAACACTATTTGTAACTCTATTAGGAAAACTACTAGCATAAGTTGCTACATAACTATTTATACCAATAATTAACCTTTGCGTCCATGATATCGTGTAGATAACATGTCCATGCTACATATATTGAAATCTTACTGCATAAGTCTTCCACTCATGCTAGTTACCATATGTTGTGATCAATGACAAATGTACAGTCAGTACTAGCTTTCTGGAAAATCTCCAACATATACATCTTCTCCCTCTATCACAATTCAATATTATCCTTCTTTGTAGTCATCAATATAGATCTTCTAGATTGGCATATTCTCTCTCTTTGATAACAATGCCCAAGATGCATACTCCTAAAAAATTTGTTTACGCATTGAATCTGACCTCAAATGTATTTATTTCCCATTTCAAACATAAACATCTTTTCAAAACTTTAGGCATCACCCAAGGAGTGAACACTAGCATCAAATCACAAAATAGATATTCTAATAAAAACTTGAATTGATGTAGCATGCATGTTTCCTTAGTTAATATTGGATAGAGGAAGAACCCCTAACTTAATTTAGAGATATTCAAAAGAATCCTTCAGTAGTATTTTGGTAAATATATCATCTATCTACTCCTTTGAATTTGCATACTACAATATCACATGCTTGTCTTGAACTTGTTCTCTCAAGTAATGATACTTGATAGAAATGTGCTTTGTATTTGAATGCATCACCAAATTCTTTGATATGTTGATAACACTAGTATAATCACAGTAAATAGTAACTTGATTAGTAATGTCCTCTTACATACCTTAAAGTAGATATTTGATCCACACAATGTTTGAACAATTTATAGGTGCAGCAACATACTCAAATTTGGTAGTAGATTATGAAATACAAATTTGTTTCTTTCTTATCCATGTTACTAACCTTTCTTATAAAAATAAAGCTCTTCTATTTGTACTTTTTCTATTATCATTGTTTCTAGCCCAATCAGCATCAGTATACACCTTAATATCAAAATCTCCAACTTTCTTGTATAGTAGACCAATAATTTTAGTCCCTTTAAGATATCTAAATATTCTTTTGAGTGTACAATGATGTGTATTTCCTTTGGATTGGTAGAAAATCTTGCAATGATAATACCAATAACATGAGCACTATCAGGCCTACAGTGTACAATATAAAGTAGCTTACCAATCATGGATTGGTAGTGTTTCATTTTATTTCTTTTTTTCTTCTTCCATTGACAATTGACAACCAATAGCCATCAGTGTACCAACTAGTTTTGACTCTTCCATATTGAATGTCTTTAAGATCTCCTTGATATACTTTGACTATATTATGTAGATCCCATCTTTAACTTGTTAAATTTGTATTTAAATAAGGAATTTTATCTCTCCTATCATGGACATATCAAATTCCTTTCTCATCTCTTCAACAAATGATTTACTCATTGATTCATTTCCTCCAAAGATAATATCATGAACACAAAATTTAGCAATAAAAATCTTATCAGTTATGTCACATTTCAGATACAAATTATTGTTGTCACTTGTCCTTTGAAATCCAATATTGATTAAATATGTGTAATCTTTCATACCATTCTTGGGGTGCTTTCTTCAAACTATAGAGTGCCTTATGTAGTTTACATACCATGCCATTGTTAGAATCCTCAACAAATCCTTTAGGTTTTTTAATGTACACTTCCTCAAGAATTCCATTAAAAAATGGATACTTAGCATCCATTTGATAAAATTTAAATCCTTTATAAGAATCATATGCAAGTAAAATTCTTACACCTTCTAATCTAGCAACAAGGGAAAATGTCTCACCATAGTCAATACCTTATTATTTTGCATATCCCTTATAGGACAATCTTGCTTTCTTTCTGATCACACCTCTATTCTCATTGAGTTTATCCTATAAATACACTTTCTAATAACATTCTTATCCTTATGTTTCAGCACCAGTGACCAAGTATTGTTCTTTTCAACCTAATCAATCTCTTCTTTCATTGCATTAACCCAATCTTTATTTTCATGTGAATCCTTGACTAATTTTGGGTCAAATTAAGAAGTCAAACATGCATTATCTTTCAACTTATGTCTTGTCATGAATCCTACATTCTTGTATCCTCACATATTTTTCTAAAGTGGGCTCCATAGACTATTCATCAGTATTTTCATCTCTCAATGGAGGTTCAACAAGCTCCTTAGTTTCATCTTGTAGCTTGGTTACATTACCTGAAATACCTTCCTATATGTATAGAAATCTTTGATAATCTTCTAGCTCCTTTTTTCTATCTTCTTTATTTATTTCTGAAAATTCATCGATCCTCACATTTGCACTTTTCACAATTTGTGTTAGTAGCCTTAATCACACATTTATAGTCTTTTCTCTTTGAGGATTATCCTAGGAATATACCTTTATCTCCTTTAGAATCAAACTTTCCATTCCTAGTATCTTTCAGTATGTAAGACCTACTTCCAAAGATTTTAAAGTAGCTAACATTCAGTGTATTCCCATACCAGAGTTCATAAGGGGTTTGTTTGTACCTTTCTTCTATTATACTTGGTTGAGAGTGTATCCAACAATACTAAGAGCTTCTCTCCAGAATGTTTGTGCAAACGCTTTATCAATCAATAATGTTCTTGCATAATCAACTATTGATCAATTTCTTCTTTCAACTATGCCATTTTGTTGCGAAGTCTTTGGTGTAGATACTTTTCTTTTGATTCCATTCTCATTGTAGAAGATAGTAAATTCATCAGAGATAAAATTCACCTCCTCTATCTGATCTTAAACATTTCAGCTACTTATCTATTTCCTTCTCAACTTTTTCCTTATACCATTTGAACATTTGGAATGCATTAGACTTTTCTTTTAGAAATATTACTGACATCATCCTTGAGTAGTCATAAAAAAAAACCACCGATCACCATAATAACTTTGTATTCTCATAGGGCCACAAGGATCAGTAATCTAACATTCCTTACACATCACTTTATTAGGCTTTCTTAATTTTGGTAGACCTATGAATCTATTACTTTTCCTCACATTAATCATTTTGTCAAAATTTATATGATAGAGTCTTTTGTGCCATAGCCATATATCCTCAACTTTAAAAAACAAGAAACTATTTGTAGCAGTATCAAGGTAGAATAGATTACTTTTTTATTGTTCACTAGTTCCAATCAAATCTCCATTAGTACAATAAATCTTCACTTTTCTATTTTAAAAATCTAGTCAGTGACCAATGTTGTTCAATTGTGAAACACTCAATAAATTGTAGTTTAGTCCTTGAACCCAATAAGCATCATCACATATGATCTTTTCATTTAGAATAATAGATCTGTTTCCTTTAATAGAAAATGGAGCATCATTGCAAAATCTAACAAATCCTTGATCATACTCTTCTAGGTTATTAAACTTATCAATGTCACCAGCCATATGATGTGAACAACCACTATCAATAGTTCATGGGTTAGTTTTTATAATAAGATAAATAAGGGATTTTTCATCTTCATACATTTATTCTCCTAAATCACCCTTCATAGCGTCATTAACAACTTCCATAGTTTCTTTTGTGTCATCAGATCCATCATCGGTTACTCCTTCCTCAACTAGGTAGCATGATTTGTTTCCTTTATCCTTGAAATATATGAATCTTCAGTATCAGTTCTCCTTCTTGTCACTTTTATCATTGATGTCATTATCAGGACGTCTAGATGAAATGTGACAATTATTGTTGCAATTAAAATATTTTTGAGCCAGTTTACCTTTATACTTTCATTTTCCTCTTGATGGCCTCTTTTCTAGTAGTGCTTCCAATTCTTCTTGTTCTTTCTCTTTGGTTAATTACTATCATATTCACTTCTTCATTACCTATTGTGATTATCTCTTTCTCTTCTCAAATTACCAATGCTTAAAGATGATTTAAAATTTGTTTCAATGGTTGGTAGACTTTATCATAATTTCTAAGTTCAAATGTAGTAAGCTTACTGATTGAGGCATCAAGAGTAACATTGTTGTTCGGTATGGATCAGAGTTCCTAGATAGAAGATACTTGAATAGAATATTTGGATGAAAGAGTTCTCAGAATTTTTCTGACCACTTCTTCTCCAGTTAATATCTACCAACACCTTTGGTGGAACTAACAACTGCCTTAATTCTGAAACTATATTGAGAAATTTTCTCCTCATATTTCATTATAATCTTATCAAATTTACCTATAAGATTGTCAACCTTATGTCTTTATACATGAAAATCACCTACATAAACAAGTGCAAGCTTATCCCACATCTCTTTTATAGTAATACAATCCTTAATGTACTAGAGTGTTTCAAACTTATCCCTTTAGAGTACTTAGCACTAATGTCACTTGTTGGGTTATAGAGAGGGCATGGAGGGGGGTGAATGAATAATCCTTGATTCTTTGTACCTTAAAAAATTTATCTAATTCAAATTAGATGTCAACTTGGTCACACACACCTCAACATTAACAAATGAATATAAATTAATTTTATCAAAAAGGAGTAACAATCACAATAATCATTCAACACATATAATACTAGTATTTAATGTGGAAACAAAATTTGGGGAAAAACCACCATGGGAATTTTCACCCACTAAATAAATACTCTTTTGAAGTATGCTTGGTTAAAAGACAATCTGGTTAAAGATTACAATGCACAATGTTAAATGTGACCTTGTTAAGAGATTTACCTTAGACTTTTTAGGATCTTAACCCTATTAGGAGTGGCTTGGTTAAAGGTTTTCAAATACTCTTTTAGAATGTTACCTCTTGCAAGGATTTTACAATGAGACTGTTAAGTATACTCAGTTAAGATATTTTTTTGTTACAGATATACATAAGAAAAAGTAGATAAATTGACATTTAAATATGCAACTATCTTTTGCATAATCAAATCATTTATGTTCTCTTTGTATTTACTTCAATCCTTCACTTTCCAATGGCTTCAAGAATTCATGAAATTCAACTTTATGGCTCAAAATTCAACATTTTCCTTCTTCACTGCATTAGTCGGTCAATCAATAACCCTTCAACTAACCAACATTTTGTCCATACAAATTCATCCTTTATATAGATTTATTTTTCTTCTTAATCTCTTGTATCACTTTTTCTTTTGATTAATTTCAACTATTTGGTCATCCTCATAAACTACTTTAATGAATTTAGATCTCAATAAAAGAATTTATCATCACCTCAAAATTTGAACTTTCTTGGAACTTGTACCTTCTCTTTTATTCCACTTGGATCTATACCATAGATCATCACCTTTAATTTTCCTAATCATAGATCTCTTCAACTAACTCTTACTCATCAATAGAATCTTCCAGCTTATTATAGCTCATCATTAAATGTCGTTATGATCCTTGTATTTAATTTATATTCCTTCCTCGATGAATATGTTGGGAGTTCCCTTTGATCTGCAACTTGTAGATTTATACTTTGATGGATAAATTTAATATAACTTGACTCTATCACCACTCCAAAGTCTACAAGGAAGAGGGGAAATTAACAAGGATCAACAACGAGATCCTCCTACACTTTGAGCCTTAATGCTCAGATGGGTGTACCCTTGACTCACTTCTCCAAAGGAGTCTCAAAACAATATACACCTATACCCCTTACTAATTGATTAAAGATTTTATCATTTAATTTGTGTGTGTGATTGATGATGATGGACTGCCTCTAGAGAAGGGATCATTTCCTTAACCAGGGTAGAGAGTCACCTAATAGCATACATCAACTGAAAACCCTAACTCAAACACACCTGAATTTAGGATAAGTGCTTTGCCTATTATCCCTCTCACTCACATATCAAGACATCAGATTCTTATCAAGCCATGAACTCACTAAAACTACCTCAAAGAATTTAATCCTAACTTTGTTAGGAACTTAAAGATAATTTCAAAATACTCTTTGTTTACCATATGCTAACCCACTTTGTGAAATTAACATATATGAGCTCAAGAACAAAACAAGAAGACATACACCACTATGAGATTGGAATTGAACTATATTCTCATCAAGACTTGTAGAATCAATACATTATCAAACATTAAAATGCCAAGGAAACATACCCAAAATCCAAGCTCTCCTTGCTCAGTATTATACCATCAACAACCAGGGACCAAAAAGAAAGTTTTGGAACCCTCACAAAAAAAAATAAAAATGCTACAACTTATACCCCTAGTCACCTTGGAATCCTCAAAGAGGATGCATCAAGCTTCAGGTGACTAGGGTTAGGGTTTCAACTACCCAACCAATCAAAAATTACATCAGAAGTTATTGCAGGGGAAGAAACACAGGCAACCCAGAGAAAATGAATCTCAAATAGATTTTCAATCATCAAAATCTGCGAGAACAGTACAAAACAACAAGGAATTGCCATGAAAACTAGTCAAATCAACCACTTGCAAACACACCTCGAGCACAAAACCATAGAGTACACACCCCTGTAAAAAAACACGGAGCACCCTGGACCACACTACAACCATCGGTGCCACCAAAAAAATCAAATCCCACCTCAAAAGAAATAAAAATCAGTCCTTTATGTCGCTAGAAACCCTCTGCAAATTTGAATTTGAATTTCAATGGTTATTTCCAAGCGCTAGCAACACATCAGTGGTTGATATTTGAATTTAGATCAACTTTATATCACAACTGTTCGATCTCTCCTTTTCACACATTTTAAGTCTTTACCTTTAAATATGACCTCAGTCATATTTAGTGAACTGGTGACTAAAGACTACCTTCAAATCACAGAATACCTTATGTCTCTACCAGAAAGATTAGCGATTATGCGAATGCTTGTTTGCTGAACCGCTAAACCATTTAAAGAACTACCATTTTACTCTGTGAACAAGTGAACCCTTTGAAATCTATCGGACTGCCAAAACTTTATCCAAACTGCCAAAAGACTGAGGAAATTTACCAGGCCCGCATCAAGAAGATCGACGATTGTCTCATCTTCACATAGACCTCCAAGATTCTTCTAGATGATAAGACAACCGTCAGATGAAGAATCTTTCCCTTCCCTAACAACCATTTGACAGGATATGAAATCAATGGTCGGCACAGGATCTTAAACCTCTGACACATCTCATAAGAACTTATTTCAACCATTGATTTACTAACAACATTAGGACCCTCTGACGCATCCAAAAACTAGGTCCCACTAATAAATGCCAAGTCATTACCTTGTGGACCAATAAGAGACCACCAACCATGCACACCTAGCAATCAGGACCCACCGAGAACATTATACCACCTGGAAGATCGGACGGCTAGCACAAGATTTGAAAGGCTCAAAAGATTCTATGCGCTGACATGCCAACTGTCAATCTAGAATCTTAGCCGATTAAGATACTAGGCCTACCTAACATGTTATATCCAACTCACCACCCTCGACCAATAAAAATCCACCAATTCAACATCCTCTGACAGTGGACCCGCCCGCTTAGAAAAGCTATGTCATGGAAAGGGATCAATGGCTGTCGTAAGATCGCAAGCCTCTGACAAAACCTTTGCACTTTTGTGACAACCATTGGATCAAGATGGTGTCAGAAGGCCAGGCCTAGGAAATATCAAAGCTGAAACTATAGGAAAAATTAAAGCATAGGACTTAGGCTTTTTAGGAAAAATTAGGTGCTGAGGACCATAGGAAAAATTAAAGGCTGCTGGGGGTAAAAACTTAGGAAAAAATTAAAGCAGGGGCTAACCAAAAGTATAAAGCACATGCATTTTAGGACCTTTAAGTGACCCAAAAAGGTAACTTTAAAATAGAATAGGGCCAGGGTTTTTCAAAGGATTTCTCATACAACGGCTAGTTTTTCAAAAATTTGAACTAAGGGCTTATACCAGAAACCTAAAAACAACTACAAAGACTAGGAGAAAAGGGCTAGAGCCATGAAATTTTTTTAGAGTGCTAATAGAATAATTTCATTTTCCTCAATTGAATTTTGGTTAACTTCACTTGATAACTGAAACCTTGTCCTCACTGTCTTGACTTCCTTTATCTTTACCAAAACTTACTTTCCTTTTACCGAATGAGTTTTTATGCTTGGTAACCAAAACTATTTTACTTGCCGAATTGACTAATCCTCTTTATCAACTTGATATAATTAAATGTTAGGTAGAAAACAATTATATCAACATAACCTTAACATTGTCTCATCCATATAAATTTCCCAATTAAGTTCTTCAACTTCACAACATTCAACTTCTTCTTCTAAACTCATTCAAACTTATATCATACCCTAAATCATATGGCAACTCAATATAAATAAGAAAATCAATTTCTTGACATCAATGAAAAGATAATAACTAATCTAATATTGTTAGATAACTGAGAGGGGGTAGTGAATCAATTAATTTGAGTTATCCTATAGTCCCAAACACTATGTGTTGTATAAAACAAATCCTTCAAACAATTTAAACAACATATTAAAACTTTAATTGTGCCTTTATGTTCATTAACCGAATACCTATAAATTAACTAGTGTATATACTGATCAAACCAATAATAGTAACGTGTAAAGAAAAATAAAAAATCATCACATCCATATGTTAGGAATAAAATTCTACAATACAAATGAGGGGGCGGGGGGGTAAATCAGTTGTATGGAAGATTATTCAACATTAAACTTTAAGTAGCAACAATATCAGATCCAATGAACACAATGAATGCCAACACAACAACACAATATTTTGGTCTCGGGGAAACCTTGTTAAAGGTAAATACCCCAATGAGAACTAGCACCCATAAATGATGTAATCAGTATAGTATACTTTTTAGAAGATTTAGCCCTATTAGGAGCTTAGTGAAACATTACAGTACATTTTCTTCTTAGAGGACAAACCCTGTTAGGAGTCAAGAAGAAATGGATGGCTCACTACCCAAAGAAGGTTAAATCCACCTTCAAAACTCACTGTTCACAACACAAGTGTATTTGAAGAAATAAAAAATCTTTTTGAACTGTTTAGAACGAAATGTCTTTGCTTGATCAGTTCCAATCAAGTCCACCAATAAAATACTGCTCTACATACAACAGACACAAGCTCACAAAATTCACAACCTTTTTTTTATATCAACTTTTTCCCATCCATATCTTTTCGAAAGAAAAGACCTTTCATTTGTACCATATTATAATTGTCATGATCAAGTAGGTCTATAAGACTTTCCTAATTACAAATAATTACATAAACCATTGCTAAGATATAGACAATATCTAAAAATAGTATACAATGATTTCATTACAATAATTAAGGACTGACATCCTTAATTTACAATTTTAAAAACAAAATGCATGCTATACCTCCCAAGTTAGATTCCAAATAAGTCTTTTCTAGAACAAACAACACAACTGACATCACCAAGAAATCCATACCTTTCCTGACCAATGAAAATTCTTCAGTATCTTGTATGTCATCTTTAAAGTTCACATACCTTGAATCCATATCATTAAGAGGATATACCAGAAACATAGAGACTGACTCTATCATTTCTCATTGTCACAGTCAGTGACCATTTTTCACCAAAACATATGTAACTTATCCAATATGAAACATTAAATGATGCAATCTTAGATATAAGATCAAAACATCCTCTCCAACTCTCATCTATTTTCATAGCATGTGAAACATCCATACAGTTTGTGTAAACTATGATAACTAGCTTGCTTTCGTCACAAAAACATATGTTGACATCAGTGACAAAACATAGATGGCAATAGCATGAGTGTCCATTTAGTAATGTAGTGATTAAACATATTAAATGTATCAATCACCTCCCTATGCATTATCAATATCAAATAATCTCCCCCTTTGGCATTGATGTCAATATATGCAAAACTCCATCAGCCCAAAGTTATATCAATCCAAAGTTCTGCAACCAAACAATCTTCCCATATAGTAGGGATTTTCTCATAGAAACACTCCCTCTTTGACAAAAATGGAAAAGGGTAACATGAGTCATCAACTTCTTTCCATCATCATTCTTCCATGATCACTCCCTCTGAGGAGTAGATCCCTACATCCAGTCCATATTATGATAAGGCTCTAAAAACCTCTAGACTGATGCATATTTTACATCATTTAATTCAGACTAGGAGGGGACTGAACCCCCATCATACCTCTAAGATATTCAAAGTTATCTTTTGGTAGTGGGTTTGTGAAGATGTCCGCAATCTTCTTTTTTGTACTAATATATTCTAATTTTATTTTCTTCTTTGCTACCTTGTCTCTCAAGAAGTGATATTTGATAGAAATATGTTTAGTCTTAGAGTCCATCACCAAATTCTTTGACATATTCATTTTACTAGTGTTATTACAATGGATACCCATAGGCTCATCAAAATTTAGTCCTATGTCATTCAACATTTATTTCATCAAAACAATTTGAGTGTAGTTAACAACAATAGTAGCATACTCTGATTTAGTAGTAGATTTTACTATACAATCTAGTTTCTTACTTGGCCAAGAAACCAATTTTTTCCCAAGGAAAAATGTACTACCACTAGTACTTTTTCTATCATCAATTATTCATGTCCAATTAGTGTGATTTTATGAAGTAAAAAACTATCATTCCTATCATACCAGAGGTCATAGTTAATTCTCCCTTTTAGATATCTAAATATCCTTTTCATAATAGCTAGATGTGTCTCCTTTGGCTATACTTGATATCTAGCCACAATTCCAATAATTTTAGCAATATCTGGTCTCATACCAGACTAGATATTGCAATCCTCTAACCATTGATCTATACTTGGTTTGAAATACACACTGAGATTCATTTCTTTCAGGAAACATTATCCTAGCAGCATCAAGTATAGTCATGTTCTTTCACTCTACTATCCCATTCTGTTGTGGAGTCCTAGGAGCAGATGTTTGTCTCTTTATTCCATGCTCTTCATAGTATGAGTTGAATAATTCTGAAGTAAACTCTCCACCTCTATCTGACCTTAGACACTCAATCTTTAATCCTTATTCATTCTCTACTTTTGCTTTGGAAAAATTGAATTTATTAAATCCTTCTAATTTTTCTTTCAAATAAGTAATGCACATCATTCTAGAAAAGTCATCAACAAAAAGTATAAAATAACTTTCACCATAGTATGATCTTGTCCTTGTAGGTCTACATAGATCTGTATGAACTAGATCCAACTTTCCTTTTGATGTATATGCTTTGCTTTTGTAGTTGCTTCTAGTTTGTTTTCCCATAACACATTCTTTGAATACAATGTTAGATGGTTTCACAATCTTTGGTAGATATCTTACTGCATTAGCCATACTTTCCTTCACAATGTTATCAAAATTAACATGAAAAGATCTTCTATGACATAACCAACTATTATCTACCTTCACAAAAAAAACAAGAGGCTCCAAATGTACTTAATTTAAATACATTACCTCTAGATTTAGTACCGGTTGCAATCAGCTTACCTGCCTTACTTCTGATAAAACATTTACCATTAATAAAACTTAGTTGAAACTCTTTATCCATTATCTTTCCAACACTCAACAAGTTATGTTTCAATCCATCAACAAGCAACACATTATCTGTATTAGTCTTTCCATCAAAAGTAATAGATCCTATGCCTATGATATGTTTAAGAAGACTGTCTTTGAATCTCACAACACCACCATCATACTCTACTAACTTAAGAAACTTGTTTCTGTCTCCATTCATATGATGTGAACAACCACTATCTATAATCCATTTGGTTTTCTTTTCAACATGAGATACTAAAGCATTTTTCTCATGTACTGGCTCATGTCTAATAGAAAAAAATCCAATCTCTTCATAATATAAATCATCATCATCAGAAATGCCTTCACTAGCATAATAACATTCTTTATCCCTTTTAAACTTGGAAAAATTAGGTTTGTACTTAGGAACTCTTGTAGGACATCTAGATGAAAAATGACCTACCTTATTGCATCAAAAACATTTCAAGGGTAACTTGCCTTCAAATGTTCACTTACCTCTCTTTTCTCTTCTAGCAATCAATGCAACAAGTTCATCCATCTTTATTTCTTCTACCATTATCTGTTCCCATTCCTCAGCATAGTCACCAAGCTCCTCTTTTAGGTCTTCACTATTGGTGCTCAGAAGTGCAGACATTTTCTTGTGTACAGATGCCTTGAATGTAGATTCCACTTTAGGTACTGAATCTCCCATTTCAGCAGCCTCAAAGGTAGTTAAATTTTCAATCAACATCTCTCTACTAAAGTTCAGAGTTAAGGGTATAGTCTCTTGAATAGACATAGACTTGAACTTGTATACATGTGTCAATGATCTAAGGATCTTCAACACAACTTCTTCTTCATCATAAGTGCCTCCATCATTTCTAATTCCAACCACAACTTCTCTAACCCTTTGAACATAATCCCTAATGCTTTCATCATCCTTCATTTGCAACTTCTCCATCTCGGTTTTCCAGTTTTATAACTTCGCTTGCTTGGTATATTTGTCTCCTTCATATAATGCTTCTAATCTTCTCCAAATCTCATATGCCAAATCCAATTCTTTTACTTCAGTAAACTCACCTTCAGATAGTGCGCTTATCAATGCTTCCCTTGTGACCATGTTGTATGAGAATAGCTTCTTTTCATCATCAGTAGCTGATGGAAAATCACTCTCAATCTTTATAGCCACTGTATTGATTGTGATCAACCAATAATCGATGCCCAAACATAGTAGATGAGTTTGCATCTTGTTCTTCCAACTATCAAAGTTTTCAAGATCAAATTTTGGACCATCCTTCCTATAGAGTGTCATCTCCAAGATCACCTCAAGTTGTTAAGCATTCTCTCTGAGGACCACAAGGTTTAATATAAATTGTTAGGAATAACATTCCATGATACAACTAAGAGGGGGGGGGTGAATCAGTTGTATGGAAGATTATTCAACTTTAAACTTTAAATATTAGTAATATCAGATCTAATCAACAAAATGAATTCCAACACAACAAAACAATATTTTGATCTCAGGGAAACCTTGTTAAAGGTAAAAACCCCATTGGGAATTAGCACCCAAAAATGATATACTAAGAGTATAGTATCCTTGTTAGAAGATTTAGCTCTATTAGGAGCCTACTAAAACATTATAGTACATAGTCCTTGTTAGATGACTGACCCTGTTAGGAGTCAAGAAGAAATGAAGGTCTCACTACCCAAAGAAAGTTAAATCTACCTTTAGAACTCACTGTTCACAATACAACTGTATATAAAGAAATACAAAATCTTTTTGAACTATTTTACAGCAACTATCTTTTCTTGATCAGTTCCAATGAAGTCCACCAATAAACCACTACTCTACATATAGTAGACACAAGCTTAGAACATTCACAACCTTTTTTTTTTTTATATCACCTTTTTCCTATCCATATATTTTCCAAAGAAAAGACCTTTCATTTATGCAACATTAAAATTCTCATGATCAGGTCAGCCTATAAGCCTTTCCTAATTATAAATAATTACATAAACCCTTGCTAAGATACACATGGTATCTAAAACAAGTATACAATGATTCCATTACAACAATTAAGGACTAACATCCTTAATTTACAATTTGCAAAACAAAATACACACTACATCTCCTGAGTTGGCTTCCAAATAAGTCTTTTCTACAACACATGCCACAACTAACATCACCAAGAAATCTGTATCTTGTGCTAACCAATGAACATCCTTCAGTATCTTGTCTATCATCCCTAAAGTTCACATACCCTAACTCCATATCATCTAGAGGATATATCAGAAACACAAAGACTAACTCTGTCATTTCTTGTAATATCCCCGCCAGGGAACCCATAAGGAATTAGGTCTTATGACAAAAAATTGCAACTAACAAATTTTGTTTATTACATTACATCATTTCTACTTCACATTTACATTCCTTAAGGTTCCCTTAATGAATTCATTCACTAACATCTATACATTACTTATCCAAATTGAATTTCATTTCCTTTCTTTAATATCACATTTTAGAACTAAGAGATAGGGTAAGAAAATAAAATTTCATTTACAATCATATTCCATACTTTACATACTAAGCTCATTTCTCCTTTCTACACATTGAATAGCTATTCATTACAAATTTCATTTTAACCTTAGCATAGTAAATATTTTCTTTCATTGCCATAAAGAAGAGATAGAAAAGATCATTAAACATTACAGTGTATATTTCCAACTTTATTCTTTCAAATAATAACCCCTTGAAATCAAGCCTAGAACTATCCCTCCCAATTACATTGCTTTTCTTTTCAATTATATCTTTCTGATAATAGATCTCTCAATAACAAGTACATGAATGGTCCAAAG
This sequence comes from Chamaecyparis obtusa, assembly GCA_027943335.1. Lineage (NCBI taxonomy): Eukaryota > Viridiplantae > Streptophyta > Pinopsida > Cupressales > Cupressaceae > Chamaecyparis > Chamaecyparis obtusa. The sequence goes on from BSBK01001317.1 coordinate 78,712, forward strand.
GCATTAAAGCATATATTTTCATCTTTCTTTTCAAAAATACATAATACAAAACACAAATATCTACATCAATACATAAATTTGAACACATCCAAGTCATGAACCATGAACAGGACCTTGAAAGATTATTGCCACCCAACCATGTGGAACTGATGAGGTTCCACCCCCCGTGCTAGGAGATAGAACCAAGATACTCACAAGGCCCTAAGAAATCTAAGGCTCAGAAGATAAAGAAATCCGAGACTCAAAAAGAACATAAAATATCATCAAACTATAATATAGAGGTCAAGGTTCTAGGATACCACCTAAGTGAGTGTCATCACACAACATGTATATTGGGATCCTTCCTGGCAACCATGTAACCCCAATCCCCCCTTTATGAATAGGGATCCATCCTGGTAGCTATCCATGGTCCCGGTACTCCAATTAGGTCTGTGTGGCCATTATTATATTCTCTTTCATTATCTTTTGAATCCCCCCTTCCCAGGTTAATTTTTAAGGTTGCCACTTTTACAAAACCCACCCATAGGATCATTTGGCAACCACTTTAGGGTTCCAACACCTATGGTGAGCCACTCACTTAAGGTTCCTATCCCCTTGCCCCATGCATGCACAACCATGAAAACCTAAAGTAACCTCAAAATGATCCATCTCATAGGTCTGGGAAACCCTTCGGTGCACTTAGGCCACCCGAACAAGTCCTGGCCTTATATTATGGATTTTATCAAAATCCAAGTATGACCAAAATCTTAAACTCAAAACCAAGTATAGAATTTCACATCATAAAGCTTCCCACATGCATTGACACAACATTCCATAGCCTATTTCAAAAATCTATGAAAAAGTCTCAAGTTCCTGAAATCTGCCTAAGTCTAAATTCTTAAGAAATCTCAAAATTATAAATTGCATCTTAACTCCTATGAATCTGAAACCTATCCCAATCATCTTAGAAAGTACCTGAACCCTTTATACATGTATAAATTAAAGTATAAGAAATTAAAGTACGTAAAGTATAACTTAAAGTATTAATATTTTTGTATAAAGCCTGAATCCTATTTTCCTTGGTTAACACTAGACCTGTCAGTTGACACTACCTTGGTCGGTTCATACTAGATTGGTCAGTTAACACTGCACTGGTCAGTTAACACTGCACTTGTCAGTTAATACTGGACTGGTCGATTAACACTACAATGGTTGGTTAACACTAGATTGGTTAGTCAACACTAAACTGACCTAGCTTGGTTAACACTTAACCGACCTGGCTCGGTTAATACTAAACTGACTTGGAACTATAGAAAATGACTATCAACTATGTTTTGCAGGTAAAACTAGGCATAATGGGGACTATGGTTTCCAAATCTGAGCATGACCCATTTGAGATCTCCTAGTTTCCCTTCAAAAATGGCTCATCAATCCACCCTATCTATCTAACAAATATCTTTCTAGATCTGGACAAGAAAAGTAGTACACAAACTCACATAGACCAGTAAGGTTGAAACAACAATTTTAAATTCTAGAAGCACTTATGAATATCCTAGAAGGAAGGGAGATAACAAGGAGAATACTGAGTATCCTATAGGCTAAATTAATCCAAATAAAAGCATAAATCTCATAGAGAAATCTGCAAGAGGAAAATAGTAAGAAAATGACTACATCCAATCCTACACCTTCATGACCCTTCCCATTTCTTACTGGAATTCCCTATTTCATTCAATATTACATGAACTCATCCTTCCACATGACCATAAACAAAAACTATATAATTCTGCACAGTTTATTAACATATCATATACAAACACATTCACACACAAAGAGGAAGAATGGAGATTCTTCCCGGTTTAGACCCTACCTTGGGTCCTGCAGAGAATCCTTTTCCCTTGACAAAATAATCTTTGCAAACTTCAATCCTTGAGTAGATCTCCTTCCAAAAATCTTCCTCTGACAATCAATTCCCAGCAATCCAAAGCTCTCAAACTCGCATAAACCTTCACCAAATATTTCTGGAGAAATCAATTACAGACAAGTTAAAAGAAAACAAATCTTCCCAAAATTTTTAACATCCCCCGGCACACAAAAATCTACAAATATTTATCCCCCAACTATTTGGTTGGAGGAGTTGCTTTACGGGAAGCAACTTCTCCAACTTCCGTAGTTTGCTGAAGGAACAAACAAATAATCTCCCGTAAAGACTTAATCTGGGTTTTTAATAAATTTAATTAAAATATCTTATAAACAAAAGCATAACAAGAACAATAGACAAATACCTCTCAAGAAAAGCACATAGCACAATAGGAAAACAAGTGGCCTAACTTCTAGGAGGTCTCGAGTTCAACTCCCTCCTAGATAGCCAATTTTACTACAAAGGCCATTGTCCTTTTATTATTATTATTTTTACTTTTTATTTAATATAGTTATTAAATATGCTTTATTTAACTCACTTTATTTTCTTATTATACAAAACATCCCATTTACACAATTAATGAAAACATACAATTATTATTATTATTATTATTATTTATATAAGCATGGATATATGCGTGTGCACCCACATATACACAAACCTATATAAAATACAAACAATTATAACATGATTATTTATTATAAAAATAAAACAAATTAATACTAACTCTTAACATAAACCCAGACCAACATCAAATCAAGTCCATAACATAAACTGCATTCCACTTCCCAACTAGGATAACTTCCTAAACAGAATTCTAGGTCCATGGGTAACCTCGGGAGTAACTTGGTTAAATATCCACACATCAACAGTTCAAGGATTTTTGAAGGCACACTCAAACCTATGTAGCTAGGTGGAGATGATGCCTGGTACCTATATCCTCTATCACCAACTAATATGCATATACAAATATATAAATATAAACAGACAGTGGTGTTGGGGCTCAAAAATGCTGGTCATTTTGAGGCCAACTAACAGGCACAATAACAGGTGCCTCTACAATTTTGGTTCAATTGAACCAAGGCTAGTAAACCTAAAAATAATGAATGTTCCTAAAAGAATAAACAGAAAATCTAAAGAATTGCTATGATAAAATTTATTATACTTAAACTAAAAATCTATTATTTTGATCATGATGTTCACTGTTACTGCGTCTTCTCCAATGACTACCATCTCTTCTTCCCCCACTGTCATGGAAATCATTATTATTTCCCCACTTGTTACTTAGATCGCACATTGGATTAGAAAAGTTTTAAAGCCATTCACTATCACTTCCTGTAATTCTTCCTTCTTTGTTTGTTTCGAACATAGGATTGGTAAAATCATTGTGAGCAGTATGCCCACCATTCTTCCTATTCAGCTTCAATTTAGTGAATGAATTGTTCCTTAGGGACCTTCTCCCTAACATAGGCTTCACCTTATATTGTATTCTAGAGTCCCCACCTCACTTCCTGTGAGGAATTAATAATTGTTCTGAATCCCTCTTCCCAGTAGAGTCTTCACAACTTAACCAGAGGCTCTGAACCTAATGTTCACTGATATCTTCCCCAACAGAGTCGCCAATTTGGTGGGGCTTGAAAATGCTGGTCATTTTGAGGCCAACTAATAGGCACAATAACAGGTGCCTCTACAATTTTGGTTCAATTCAACCAAGGCTGGTAAACCTAAAATTAATGAATGTTCCTAAAAGAATAAACAAAAAATCTAAAGAATTGCTATGATAAAATTTACTATACTTAAAATAAAGACCAGTGCCTACTCCTGATCAGAAATGAAAGTTATGTGTGATTACTTTAATTGAAGACTACTGTCAAAGTTCATTTAGTCTTATCTATTAATGACAAAATGATATCTTGAATTAAAAATATAACTTTGGAGATGGATTCAAATAAATCTATCACTTTAGAGATTGATCAATTAACAACAGAAACAGGAAGACAACTATTTAGAAAGACTTTAATTTCCACAGGATAGACCAATTGAATTCAATATTATTCAAAAGGCATGCTTAGCCATACACAATGGAAAACTAATCTGACATAGCTCTCAAATTCCTATTTATAATTGCAATATAATAATCTCTTACAAAGCAAATATACTTTATCCAAAGCATCAAACCCAAAATAACACAGAGGAACAAATGTTACCGGTGAACTCTGCAATTAAACTTCAAAAACCACTTGATCTTCAAACTGATCCAATAATTTTCATCCAATTCCAAAGCAAGAGCATTAGTCAGGCTTTTGAATATTTCAGGATGTATTTTTAAATGTGTATATCGTGTTCCCTTTGTTTACAAATGTTTGCATATAAATATGTTTTCCTAAGGTTGTCTGTGAAAAGTCATATCCGTTCACAGAAACCTAATCGCCAACTAACCCTAAAAATTATATAATAAATTATTACAATAGTTTTTAGGGAAATATTTCCCAATCAAAAATTTGATTTGTAATCATCTTAGGTATTTGTGCATGATAATCCATCGTTTAGTTCCTGCAGAAAAAACACAATCGACATTAGTGTGTCTTAACCTAAAAAATAAAATCATAATATATGTAATGTATTGATGGTATAAAAAACTATTTATTTTTTATCAATAATTAATTAAAAAATTTAAATAAGGATCATAAATAAAAAGAGAATGCAAACGCCATTGTACTTTAATCCAAATGATTAGATCATGAAGGATTTATAATGTGATAAATATACACAATTATTCTTTCAATTTAAAATAAATAATAATGCAATTTAAGAGTATAATCCACTTAATATTAAAAAAGAAATAAAATTAGCCCTAAAGATAAAATCAATTTTCATAATTACAATGAACAAATTTAACCTTAAAGGTGAAATCAATTCACTTAGGGTTAATTTTATTAGGTTCATAATTACCTTAATGAAATAAAATCTTTTAACATAAAATAAAAATGTAACTATTAGAATACATATAATTAGGGGATTAAAGATTTGTCTTTTCAAAAGCAACCCTAAATTATTTCTAAAGAATTAACTCATTTATAAAAGTAAGATGAAATAATTCAACCATAAACCACTAAAGTAAAAAATATAAAATAAAGAAAGTTATTCATTAGGGATTCATAATTAATACATAAAGTGTAACCCTAAAACACAAAGATATAATACATTATTAAATTAAAATAGAAATCCACTCTCCTAAGTTAATGGAAAGAATATTATAAAAACCCTAACAAAATAAAACTAACCCATTTTAATCATTATATACATACTTTCACTTTTTAGGGTTCAAGGGGAAAATCAAAATCAAAATATAAAACAATTACGATACATGAATTTCACATTTCACAATCCTGATTTATTCTATCTTAATTCAAAAAAGAAATAATTCTTTCTTTAATTTATATATTCATTTAAACATATATTTTTGAGGAACAATATAGAACAATTGGTTAGGGGGGTAGATTTTGGTAGTTAGGTAGGAAAGAAGGAATGGGTCGAGAGGTCAAGTGTTCAACTCTGTCCCCATTCATTTTCCTCAAAATTAGAAAATATATAAATACAAAATAACATAATAATCATATTATTAAATTATAAAAATAATTAGGGAAGAGGTAACTCCCTATGTGAAAAGCAATTTTGATCTCTCACTTTCGATGCTTCATATATTCTGGCCTGAATTTTTAGGTGCCAACTGTGGCTCTAGTTGGGGACGTGTGTCCATACCTGGGCACAACGAGAATCCAACATTCTCTGGAGAAGCAGACCACTAACATAAAGTATTAACGATATACAATAATGATAAATAAATAAAACAAAATATAAGTAATCAAAAAGAAAGGAAAACAAACTCAGTTACCTCAAAATAATAGTTCTCATGCTGAAAATATCAAACATGACATAAAAGCTTGTAGAGAAAATGTAATAAGAGAATTGATTTGTAGGAGAGATACTTACCTGAGCGGATAACCTTACCTCTATCAAAAACCTTGTTTTGGTTATGTTTATTCTTTAATAGAATCATCATTGATGCCACCTTATTTGAAAATGAAATGTCATAGTCACAACATTCCTCACATCTTGCTATAGGGATTTCAAATTTGTGATTTTTCCAAAAGATTTTATGCTTATTTGAAAACCTCAATCTTTCGTCTAGATCCTCTCCTTTTGGAAAGTATTGTAAATCACTTCTACCATGCCAAGAAAGCCCCATCTGAATGTGACCTTTCCAGTAATGATCAAAATTCTTAATGCCATTAATTTGAATTTCTTTTTTATTGTGCAACCCATTTTCTAAATGCTCAATATTCTTTAAATGAAACATCTTATGAATTTTATCATGTAAATTATTTGTGTTTTTAACACTAATATAAATATTTGGCTCCATCAGATTTCCATGATTATTTTCTTTCACACCATATTGTATTTTACCCTTTGACATCACCTCCTTACTCCCACAGGACAAATTAGAATGAAAATTTTCAAAAGTATTTTGATGAAATAAATTTTTCTTTTCAACTATATCATCATCTATTTTTATTTCACTCTCATTATATAATTGATTTGATAATTTTAGGTCCTCCCTAAAAGCATTATTTATTTCTTCACAAAAAGGATTCAAATATATAAGGGATTCATATGTACCTGTCTGAATACTTACCTGTGGTTCCTTATCATTTTCAATTTTATATCCAAACGCACTATAGTGTGTATTGAACCAAGTTTTCTGAGAGTTGTTTCCTTCATACCATTATTCACTGTAATTTCCTCCTTAAGTTTCTCGATCACTTGATACTCATCTTTATCAAACATTGCCTGAATATCCTCACCATAGTGTTTGTAAAAAAACTTTGGGCTATCCCTTTGCACATACTTTTGATATTCAAGATCCAATAGGGCCGAAATTTCATCTGTGCTGAGAAGTCTTTCTTGCTGAGGAATTTTATTTGTTTTGATAAAAACTTGCTCTAGGATAGGTTTTTCTTCATATGGATCCAAATCATCATCTTCAAATACATCACTGGAAGGTATGCATTGTTCTTTTTCCATAATGCAATTTTGGATTTTTTCATTTTTTTAATTTTCTCTTTCATATTTGATGCCATGGTTGGAGTCCTCTTCATTATCTGCAACAACTTCACCTATCTCATTTTTCAAAGAATCACCCGTAAATGAGTCCATTACTACTTCATTTTCTTTCACACTTTCTTCTTTGATGGATTCTCCAAACAATAAATTCTAATCATCTTAGTAATGAGATTAGGGACATGGTCAACACTCTCTTCATATGCTTGGTATGCATTTTCTTGGTGAAAAATAGATATAGATCCTTGTTTTTGCTCGCGGTTGTCATAAGTGTTTTGCTGCGTTTCAACATATTCACCATGCATGTTATGAGGACTGCTTTGCTATTTTTTAAAATTGTTATTATACTTTTTATTTACCTCTATATCATACTGGTTTTTATGACATTTATACGTTTCTTTTTGCCCAAAATTTGGATCATACAGATGTTGTCCACGTGCTTGGTGCATATCTAGAATTTGCATATTGTTATATGGTTGTTCGAATGGGTTGTAATATTTCAAATTTCCTTGGATAACTGGCATAATATAATTATTATCTTGTTGAGCCTGTGCATGACTTTTATATCCTTCATCACCTTGTGAATACTCTCTGCTGTCGTCATCGTGGATAACATTAATATAATGTTGCATAGGATTTTCAATTTGCTGTATAATACATTTTTCACCACCTTGCGCAGGGTTAAAATAATAGTTATTATTATATTGTTTATTAATATCATGTTGTTCATCTTTATATCATTCTCTTTGCCCAAAATGATAACCATCATTCTGCGCAATGTAGTTGCCATCCAAAGGTCGCATATGCTGATGCGTACCATGTTTGTGATAACCACCAAGCTGGTCTATGTCACCTTGCTATGGATGGGGCTCCCTTTGCGCGAGTTTTTGATCTCTGTGGAGGTGTATGCTTGCACTTTCAAATTGTGCAAGATACTTATCAGAAATATTCTGATATGTATTAGTAGGCTGCGTAAGTTTATAAGGTTGCCATTCATCCTTATACCAACCATATTGCCCATCGTCAAAACCATGGCTCGTATCAGATTTATCTTCTTGCTTGTTGTGCTAATATCCATAGTGGTGCGTACGCTCTTGGCTGGGCGCTTCTAATTGCTGCTGGTTATAATAATTATTTTTTAATATATCATTCTCTTGGCACCATTTATGCATAACCTGCGGTTGATGCATGTTGAACATTTTATCACCCTCTGTTTCTTCCTTTGGCTACGGGTGATTTTGTGATGCATACTCGGAAACTTATCACATTTGTTATTAGAATTATTATTCAGAATATTACCTTTCGTATATTCCTCTTCCCACATACAAACATTTGGACTTTGCATATAATGTTTTTGCTGATCCTTATTTTGTTTGTGCGTAGGTATATAAGTGCATTCATGGGATTTTGGATAATAATTATTGATATCCAACCTCTGCAATAGCCTTAAACAAACAGGCCGATCACATTGATGGTTATTTGCTCGCGTTTTCAAATCATTTTTTAATATCTTTTCTCCTTGCACAGCCTGTTCACATGATTGCTGATTTTTATATATATTATTGTTTCAGTTGTAATAGTTATTACCGCATTTAAGGTTTTGAGTATTTATATACTCATTTTGTGTGCACTTGCTGATAAACTGTGGATGCACAGTCTCGTGTATATTTTGTGTGCTATGCATAAACTCCTTGTCTGGCTGCGCATTATTGCAATACATGTTATGTGCATCAAATGACTACTGGTAACACCCATACTGAAACGTCTCACTTGACCCTCCAACATGCTGATAGTTTGAATTATTATCATGAGGATAATTATCATAATACTCCTCATTCTTTTGCACAGGTTGATGATTTTTTTCCAGCCATTTCTGAGGGTTGTTAATTTGACTTTCATAATCAATATTACTTACGCTCTGTGTTGTATTGGCAATTCATGTATTACTTTGGTCATGAATTTTAGGGCATTCATTTTCACTATGATCATCATCTTTTCTCTCATCATAATTTTGCCCTAAATTATGAACATTATGAGCTAAATAAAAATGTGAATCTACATTATTGAATAAACTATATTTTTCTCTATTATGCACAGGCTGTCTCTGAAAATTATTCAAATCACTTTTATCATGGTTTTGATCTCTCCATGATAAACTCTAGCTTGATGATCAAACTGTGCATGTTGATCATATCCTTGGAAATTTATTCTATTATTTTGATCATGATGTTCACTGTTACTGCGTCTTCTCCAATGACTGCCATCTCTTCTTCCCCCACTGTCATGGAAATCATTATTATTTCCCCACTTGTTACTTAGATCGCACATTGGATTAGAAAAGTTTTTAAGCCATTCACTATCACTTCCTGTAATTCTTCCTTCTTTGTTTGTTTCGAACATAGGATTGGTAAAATCATTGTGAGCAGTATGCCCACCATTCTTCCTATTCAGCTTCAATTCAATGAATGAATTGTTCCTTAGGGACCTTCTCCCTAACATAGGCTTCACCTGATATTGTATTCTAGAGTCACCACCTCACTTCCTGTGAGGAATTAATAATTTTTCTGAATCCCTCTTCCCAGTAGAGTCTTCACAACTTAACCAGAGGCTCTGAACCTAATGTTCACTAATATCTTCCCTAGCAGAGTCACCAATTTGTTGGGGCTCAAAAATGATGGTCATTTTGAGGCCAACTAACAGGCACAATAACAGGTGCCTCTACAATTTTGGTTCAATCAAACCAAGGCTGGTAAACCTAAAATTAATGAATGTTCCTAAAAGAATAAACAAAAAAACTAAAGAATTGCTATGATAAAATTTACTATACTTAAAATAAAGACTAGTGCCTACTCCTGATCAGAAATGAAAGTTATGTGTGATTACTTTAATTGAAGACTACTGTCAAAGTTCATTTAGTTTTATCTATTAATGACAAAATGATATCTTGAATTAAAAATATAACTTTGGAGACAGATTCAAATAAATCTATCACTTTAGAGATTGATCAATTAACAACAGAAACAGGAAGACAACTATTCAGAAAGACTTTAATTTCGAGAGGACAGACCAATTGAATTCAATATTATTCAAAAGGCATGCTTAGCCATACACAATGGAAAACTAATCTGACATAGCTCTCAAATTCCTATTTATAATTGCAATATAATAATCTCTAACAAAGCAAATATACTTTATCCAAAGCATCAAACCCAAAATAACATAGAGAAACAGATGTTACCGGTGAACTCTACAATTAAACTTCAAAAACCACTTGATCTACAAACTGATCCAATAATTTTCATCCAATTCCAAAGCAAGAGCATTAGTCAGGATTTTCAATATTTCAGGATGTATTTTTAAATTTGTATATCGTGTTCCCTTTGTTTACAAATGTTTGCATATAAATATGTTTTCCTAAGGTTGTCTATGAAAAGTCATATCCGTTCACAGAAACCTAATCCCCAACTAACCCTAAAAATTATATAATAAATTATTACAATAGTTTTTAGGGAAATATTTCCCAATCAAAAATTTGATTTGTAATCATCTTAGGAATTTGTGCATGATAATCCATCATTTAGTTCCTGCACAAAAAAAACAATCGACATTAGTGCATCTTAACCTAAAAAATAAAATCATAATATATGTAATGTATTGATGGTATAAAAAACTATTTATTTTTTATCAATAATTAATTAAAAAATTTAAATAAGGATCATAAATAAAAAGAGAATGCAAATGCCATTGTACTTTAATCCTAATGATTAGATCATGAAGGATTTATAATGTGATAAATATACACAATTATTCTTTCAATTTAAAATAAATAATAATGCACTTTAAGAGTATAATCAACTTAATATTAAAAAAGAAATAAAATTAGCCATAAAGATAAAATCAATTTTCATAATTACAATGAACAAATTTAACCTTAAAGGTGAAATCAATTCACTTAGGGTTAATTTTATTAGGTTCATAATTACCTTAATGAAATAAAATCTTTTAACATAAAATAAAAATGTAACTATTAGAATACATATAATTAGGGGATTAAAGATTTGTCTTTTCAAAAGCAACCCTAAATTATTTCTAAAGAATTAACTCATTTATAAAAGTAAGATGAAATAATTCAACCATAAACCACTAAAGTAAAAAAAATAAAATAAAGCAAGTTATTCATTAGGGATTTATAATTAATACATAAATGGTAACCCTAAAATACAAAGATATAATGCATTATTAAATTAAAATAGAAATCCACTCTCCTAAGTTAATGTCAAGAATATTATAAAAACCCTAACAAAATAAAACTAACCCATTTTAATCATTATATACATACTTTCACTTTTTAGGATTCAAGGGGAAAATCAAAATCAAAATATAAAACAATTACGATACATGAATTTCACATTTCACAATCCTGATTTATTCTATCTTAATTCAAAAAAGAAATAATTCTTTCTTTCATTTATATATTCATTTAAACATATATTTTCGAAGAACAATATAGAACAATTGGTTAGGCGGGTAGATTTGGGTACTTAGGTAGGAAAGAAGGAATGGGTCGAGAGGTTGAGTGTTCAACTCTCTCCCCATTCTTTTTCTTAAAAATTAGAAAATATATAAATACAAAATAACATAATAATCATATTATTAAATTATAAAAATAATTAGGGAAGAGGTAACTCCCTATGTGAAAAGCAATTTTGATCTCTCACTTCCGACGCTTCATATATTCTGGCCTAAATTTTTAGGTGCCAACAAGTGGCAAACAAGGAGGGAGAGTGTGACATCGTGTGGATCTCCTGTAGGAGTAACTATGACTGGCCCTCCTCATCCTACACTCACATCAACCAGTGAACATTAAACCATAATAGGGTCAGTGGGGCTAGATCATAATAAAATATCATAACACAAATCAATGTAAAACATATTACTGATAGTTCATTTCTAGCCATTCACCATTGAATTATAACTCATTTAATATTTCCAAATAAACTACAGTAACCAAATATATATGCTCAAATGTCTCATAAAATGCTAACTAACTAATAATCATAGTCCATCATAAAATCCAAAGTGTCAAAACAATAGTCCTATCAGTCTAACATAGGAAGATGCTAGGGTGGGCATTACATTTCTCACTATCACAATCAGTGACCAGTCCTCACCAAAACATCTGTAACTTATCCAATATGAAACATTACATGATGCAATATTGGATATAAGATCACAACATCCTCCTGAACTCGCATCTCTCTTCGCAGCATTTGAAACATCCATACAATGTCCGTACACTTTGATAACCAGCCTATTTTCCTCACATAAACATATGTTGACATCAATGACAAAACATAGATGACAACAGTATGAGTGCCCATTCAGTAATGTAGTGATTAAACATATTAAATGTCTCAATCACCTCCCCATGCACTAGTAATATCCAACACCATACACATATAACACTTTTATTTTTAACATGGAAACCTTGTTAGGGGAAAAACCACCAGCGGAATGTACCAAAAAATAATTTTACTCATCTAAAGTGAGCTTGCTAAAGCGTGCCAACCCTGTTAAAGGTTACAATAACACACTGTAAGGTGTGACCTGGTTAGAGGATTTATCAGTAACATTTTTCCATGACAAAACATTCAATATGGGGTCAACACAAAAACAATCAACATTCATTGAATGTCATAATGAAATATAAAGGTTGTTAAGTCCCACTAGGTTAAGAGATTTATGTAGAGAAATGGTTAGAATGAAACAATAAACAATCTTATTCAAATACAACTTTCCTTTCCCAATTTTTAGATCTATGCTAAGCTCAAAATACCTCTGGCCAATATACTCAATTCAATTTCTTTGTATTGTCCAACTTTAATTTTCTCGATTAATTCCTTTTTGTGATGCTCAACGTTGTCTATAGATTCATTAAATTATGTTTTTAACCTGTTTGACTAGCTTCACATGAATGCAATCTTCTCATGCGCATTCCATAATTAATTATGAATCACTTGTCTCCTTTTATAGACATAATAAATGATGAAGGGTGCTCCCCTGAATACCACAACCACATAAGAGAAATAGAGAAACAACAACAATAATATGCAAGAACAGAAAATTGGCTTCTTATTATCTCCACAAATGTGGAATTACAAATTTTCAGAATTACAATATCCAAAGCCACATGGGCATTCCCTTACAATATTTTTTAGGACAAAGCCTTGAATAAATACCTAGATCTACTACCTAGAACTATTCTGAACTCCTAAGACATTAATACAACCTTCCTTATATAGGCAATTTTCCACCGCCTGGGAAGGTTCCAAAATTTTAGCTAATAAGGCCGACCAAACTTAGAATTATTTTATTTTACATTTTATTACATCATAGTCGGCTCAAGATAACTTTTGAAACCTGAACAAAAATTTTGAAGAAAATTATTTTCCCTCATTTCGGGTGGCCCAACTTCCGAAGACCATAAGTCATCACCAGTTGACCTGATCAGCTATTATAACCCCATTTTGGAAACACCACGAAGTGCTCTACAGGCTTGATCCGCGCAAGCGCCCATCACCCAAATTTTTGACCTCATTCGGGGCCTCTAAAGCCTTCAAAACTGAGTTCAAAGTTTCTGTACCCTGCTACCAATACCGAAAATCTTCAATATCTTCCAATATACACTTGATCTGGCAATGAAACTTTACTGGCAGACTTACATGACCAAAATGAACCTCCAAGAAAGAAATTAGATCATTCTAAGAACATATGAAAATTACCAAAAATAGTAACTTTCCATAAATAGCAGCTCTACACAAAATAGCACTTATTGAATATAAAAAAACAAAAATATTTTTTGGTGATGCAAGATTGCTCTTACACCCAGGATGCTCCTGCATCAGACACCCAGGGTAATTTGAGAAGTGACCCTGTCACGACTCAGGTGTGCAGAGGAAAACTAAGATGGCTAACCTCCTCCTTTGTCAGCCATGATGAATCTTCAACAGGTCGTCCTTTCCACTTGACCAAATATTCTTCATATGTCTTATTCCTTGTACTTCTACCAACATGACTATCCAGTATATCTTCAATCTCCTTAGTGTCTGAACTAGTTGCTGGAATACTCCACTATGCTACTGTGATCTCATCTTCAACATCTCCTTCATGATACTCTGTCAAATCTAAAATGTTAAACACTAGTGAAATATTTAGCTCAGTAGGCAATTCTACCTCATATGCATTTCCTGAATCATGTTTCTTCAGTATCCTACATGGTCCAAACTTCTTCATTTTTAGCTTGTTATATGTACCAACTGGAAACCGCTCCTTCCGCAAATGAACCATGACTTCATCACCAACCTGAAATTCCTTATACCTCCTTTTCTCATCTTCCTTAGCCTTATACTATGCGTTCATCTTGGTAATATGCTTCCTCACCTCCCCATGGATGTTCTTCAAGTGTTTTGCAAAATCCTTAGCTTTAGCACTACTTATTTCTCCTTTACCTATCTTCCTCAATTCAGATGCATTTCTTGGACTACTTCCATATACAATCTGGAATGGTGATTTACCAGTGCTCCTATTGACAGAATTATTGTATGCAAATTCTGCCTATGGTAAAATCAAATCCCATCCTGTTGGCTTATCTCCAACTAAACATCTCAGCAAATTTTCCAAACTCCTATTCACCACCTCCATCTGTCCATTAGTCTGTGGATGATGTGATGAACTGAACTTCAAATCTATCTTCAGCTTCTTCCACAATGTACGCTAGAAATATCCAACAAACTTAGTGTCCCGATCTGAAACTATGGTCTTTGGCAAACCATGAAGTCTCACTACTTCTCTGAAAAATAATTCTGCTACATGAACATCATCATTAGTCTTCTTGCAAGGAATAAAATGTGTCATCTTTGAAAATCTGTCAACTACCACAAAAATTGAATCATGTCCCCGCTGTGTCCTCGGTAAACCAAGAATAAAGTCCATGCTGATATCCTCCCAAGGCTTCTTTGGTATAGGTAATGGTTGATACAACCTTGTATTCTGCTTCACTCCCTTCGCCATCTAACATACTCGACAACTCTGTACAAACTTCTTCACATCTTGCTGCAACTGTGGCCAATAATAATTCTCACTAACCAAACCAAGGGTTTTATCATGACCAAAATGTCCAGCCAATCCTCTGCTATGCTTCTCCTTGATGAGATTCTCCCTCATAGAACTTTGTGGAATGCACAACTGACTCCCTCTGAATAGCATATCATCCTGGATGATGAAATCCAACCATTTCGTCCTGTCTAGAGTAACAGGTTCTGTACAAGCTTTCCAAGCTTCACCAAAATCAGGATCCTCTGGATACAAATTCTTGAGTTCCTTGAACCCAACCACTTCAATCTGCATTTCTATCAGCAATAGTTGCCTTCTGCTAAGAGCATCTGCAACCCTATTAGACTTTCCACTCTTATGTTTCAAAATAAATGTATAACTCTGCAAAAACTCAACCCATTTCAAATGTCTTTGTTTCAATTTTCCTTGACTATTCAAATATTGCAAAGCTTGATGATCAGTATACAAAACAAACTCCTTAGGAAGTAGATAATGTCTCCACTTCTTTAATGCCTAAATTATAGCATAAAATTCCTAATCATAAATAGAATATTTCCTCTTGGCATCATTTAACTTCTCACTGAAATAAGCAACAGGTTTACCTTCTTGGCTCATAACAGCTCCTATTGCAGTACCACTAGCATCACAATCTACTTGAAACACCTTATTAAAATTTGGAAGTGCTAAAACAGGTTGTTCTGTAACTTTTTGTTTCAACAATTGAAAACTCTTTTCTGCCCCATTAGTCCACTTAAATTCTTTTCTATCCCCTCTCATTGTTTCAGTCAAGGGTCCACAAATACTGCTAAAATTTCTGATAAACTTTCTGTAAAAACTAGCTAGACCATGAAAAGATCTTACCTCAATAGCATTCCTTGGAGTAGGCCATTCAAGAATAGCCTGTACCTTCTCTGGGTCCATTTTCAGACCTTCTGCTGAAACTACAAATCCCAAATACACTAACTCTTTCTTCAGAAAACTGCACTTCTTCAAATTAATCAACAATTTCTCTTCTCTCAACTTCTCAAATACCATACGAATATGCATCATATGCTCCTCCAATGTCTTACTAAAGATCAAAATATCATCTAGGTAAACAATGACAAACTTACCTAGAAATTCTTTCAGAACCTCGTTCATGAGCCGCATGAAAGTGCTCGGTGCATTGGTTAGCCCAAAAGGCATGACTAACCACTCATATAGTCCTTCCTTTGTCTTGAAGGTAGTCTTCCATTCATCTCCTTCTCTGATCCAAATTTGGTGATATCCACTCTTCAGATCTATCTTTGAGAAATACACAGCTCCACTCAAACAATCCATAATATCATCCATTTGTGGCAATGGAATCCTGTACTTGATTGTAATCTTGTTTATTGCCCTAGAATCTGTACACATCCTCCATTCTCCATTCTTCTTTGGTTCTAATACCACTGGTACAGCACAGGGACTCAGACTCTCATGGATCAATCCTTTCTATAACAACTCATGTACTTGTCTGTTCAACTCCTCACTTTCTGCAGGTGTCATTCTGTGTGCTACCTTATTTGGAAAACTCACTCCTGGGATCAAGTCCATCTGATGACTGATCTTCCTGACTGGCGGTAATCCATCAGGCACGTTATCAGATACAATATCCTGAAACTCATTCAACAAATCTGCAACTTCTACAGGAACATCTTCTACTTCCTCTTTACCAGCTTTTGGAATTAAAGAAAAACATACATGCTCATGCCTCATACTATCTAGGAAATTTCTTCCATCAACAAAAGTGATCCTTGCATTACCACATACCTTTTCTTCAATCTCCTTTAATGGTTTTAGCTTATGTCGCACTCCATCCTTTGTCAAGGAATAGGTATTCGCATGACCATCATGTACAGCACATCTATCAAACTGCCATGGTCTACCCAACAACATGTGACATGCATCCATAGATATGATATCACACAATACCTCATCTTGGTATCTACCAATCTTGAACTTTACTAGGCATTATTCATTGACCATGACCTTGTGGTCATCCTGTACCCAAGCAATCTGATATGGATGTGGGTGTTTATGTCTCTTGAGCTTCAACTTTGTCACCATCTCTTCTGACACCAAATTGTTAGTGCTTCCACTATCAATGATCACATCACAACATTTACCTTCACACTTGCACCTAGTGTGAAACAGGCTCCTCCTTTGCTCAGGTTCATTCTCACCACTCAACAGGACTCTTCTGTTAATCAACATTTCTCCTCTTTCAGCATCTTCAGAATTTGATGATCTGGCATCTTCATCTACATGTGCAACTCTGGCCTGGCCTTCATTTCTCCTGTCTATTCTACCTTGGCACTGAGGACATTCAAATGCCCTATGACCTTCTTCTCCACAGTGAAAACATGTTCCACGGAAGCCTCCTCTTCCAGATCCTTGTCCTCTTCCTCTTCCTCTTCCTCTTCCTCTCTGATCTCTATTATTCTGATCCTGGAAGTGATTGGAATTATTTCCACGCTGATTCTGACTGCTACTGGCCTCATCCTTCTTTTTCAGATCTTCATTTCGGCCACCATATGACCATCCACCAGATCGTCCACCGCGACCTCTTCCGTTTTGTCTGCTCTCGAACTTCTTGTTCAGCTTTTCCTCTACTTTTAGGGCAAATTGGTATGCCTCCTCAATACTATTCATTCGAACCAGATTCAACTCCTCCTGAATGCTTGGCCTTAACCCATTAAGGTATCAGACAAATTTCTCCTTATACACTTCTGCATGGCCTGTTCTGATGAGAAGTCGATAGAACTCCTCTGTATAATCCTGAACAGATCTTCCTGCTTGCTTCAAACTTTGCATTTTCTTCAGTAGGTCAAGCTCATAATCAACAAGAATGAACTGTCACTTCAATTTATCCACCATCCGATCCCATCTCGTGATTTTCTCCTTTCCCCTTATATTTCACTCCAACTAAATCTCTTGCCACCATATCTTCGCATGACCTTTCAGTCTGGCCTTCACAAATTTGACCCTATCAGGATCCTCAACATCTTCATACTCAAAATATTCTTCACATTCATTGATCTAGTCTATCAATTCTTCTGGGTTAATATTTCCAGAAAATGTAGGAACCTCAATCTTAGGTCTTTTCCCAATCTTAGAAATCGCCCGAAAAAGTCTTTCTTCCTCTTGGTTCACAATTTCAACTTCTCCTTCTTGATATTCTTCTTCGGCTTCATCCTCGCTTTCGTCTCTGACATTAAGATTCATTACTCTACGAATCTCTTCTTTTAATGCTCGCACTTGTCTCTACAGCTTTCTAACCTCAGGTGTCACAGCACCAGCTCTTCCGCCACATTCTCTTTGTGGAGGCATTTTTATGATGCGCGTTGAAACCCTAACCACGGTCTTGGTGCAAACTGCCTCACAGTCGGTGATCTGTTTACACACTCAAGAACTCCTGCTCTGATACCACTTGATGAAGGGTGCTCCCCTTAATACCACAACCACATAAGAGAAATAGAGAAACAACAACAATAATATGCAAGAATAGAAAATTGGCTTCTTATTATCTCCACAAATGTGAAATTACTAATTTTTAGAATTACAATATGCAAAGCCACATGGGCATTCCCTTACAATATTCTGTAGGACAAAGCCTCAAATCAATACCCAGATCTACTACCCAGAACTATTCTGAACTCCTAAGACAATAATATAGCCTTCCTTATATAGGCAATTTTCCACCGCTTGGGAAGGTTCCAAAATTTTAGCCAATAAGGCCGACCAAACTTAGAATTATTTTATTTTACATTTTATTACATCATAGTTGGATCAAGATAACCTTTGAAACCCGAACAAAAATTTTGAAGAAAATTATTTTCTGCCATTTTGGGTGGCCCAACTTCTGAAGACCATAAGTCATCACCAGTTGACCTAATCGGCTATTATAACCCCATTTCGGAAACGCCACGAAGCACTCTACAAGCTTGATCCATGCAAGCACCTATCACCCAAATTTTTGACCTCATCCGGGGCCTCTAAAGCCTTCAAAACTGAGTTCAAAGTTTCTGTACCCTGCTGCCAATACCAAAAATCTTCAATATCTTCCAATATACACTTGATCTGGCAATGAAACTTTACTGGCAGACTTATATGACCAAAATGAACCTCCAAGAAAGAAATAAGATCATTCTGAGCACATACGAAAATTAACAAAAATAGTAACTTTCCATAAATAGCAGCTCTGCACAAAATAGCCCTTATTGATTATAAAAAAAACAAAAATATTTTTGGGTGATGCAAGATTGCTCTTACACCCAGGATACTCCTGCATCAATAAACCATTTTCTTTCCAACTATAGATTTTGCCTCTTAATTTTCACCTTTGATTTTTCCGCTTCAACCTTCCCGAGAACTTGTGTCTCTAACACGTTTCATTCTCCATCATCTGATCATTCTTAAATTTTATCAGTCATTTGATCATCATAACAAACTTTATCTTTAACCTCGGATGATCATCATAACAAACTTTATCTTTATCAGTCATTTGATCATCATAACAAACAAACATAAATAAATCTATCATAGTCTTGTGGTTCCTTTTTTATTTTTTCATCATTATCTTCTGCAAACTCATCAACTCTCACATTTGCACTTTCAATCACCTTGTTAGTAGCATTGTTCAAACATTTATAAGCATTATTTTTAGTATAATATCCTATAAATATCCTTTCATCGCCTTTTGAATAAAAATTTCCATTTCTATCATCTTTCAAAATGTAACATCAACTTCCAAATAATCTGAAATAACTCACATTAGGTGTGTAACCATACCAGAATTCATAAGGTGTCTTATTTGATTCTTTCTTGAGTTGAACTCGGTTTAGTTGGTAAACAACATTACTAACGGCTTCTCTCTAGTACATTTGTGCAACATCTTTTTCAATCATTGGTGTTCCAGCATAATCAACAATTGATCTATTCATCCTTTAATCGAGAGCATTCTGTTGGGGTGGCCTTGGTGTAGATACATGTCTCTTAATTCCATGCTTATTACAAAAACTAGTGAATTCATCAGAAATAAATTCACCACCTTTATCTGACCTTAAGCATTTTAGTTCCTTACCACTTTCTTTTTCCACTTTTTCTTTATACAATTTAAACATTTTGAAAGCTTGATATGTTTCTTGTAAGAACAAACAATCGTAATCCTAGAGAGAATCATCAAAAAACAAGATAAAATATATGTCTCCTTAATAACTTTGAGTTCTCATAGGACCACACAGGTCAGTTTTAACTAACTCCAAAATAACATTAGATGAATAATATTTTCTCTTGAAACTAGACTTTGACATCTTACCCATTTGGCAATGTTTGCACATTACATGGTCAAATTTAGGTAAGCTTGGTAAACCTACAACTCTCCTTTTCTTACTATTCTTAACCTGGTTGTCAAAGTTAACATGACATGACCTCTTGTTCCATAACCATACATCTTCATTTTTAGCCAATAAACTGTTATATTGTGGTGATTGATCAGGGAAATACTATACACTTTTAAGGCTATTTTTAAGCCAACATGTTGTAACTGATTCTAACCATAAAGAGGAAAAATCAGCTCGTATAAAATGGCTTAGGGTTAGGGATCTCATTATGATGTATGTTTTAGTAGCTTCTTGTGGCGATATTGAGTTGTAAGGGATTACAGATTGTAATCAAGTTGTAATTACTAGAAACTAATAATATTGGACTCCTTGTTGGTGAACATAGCACATGGATTGGGTGAACCATGTTAAATATTTGTGTCTTTTTTTCTCTTTTTGTGTGGTTTATTGTTGACTGATATTAGTTATATTTTCATGTAATTTTTCTTTCTATCTTATTAGTCCTAACAAGTGCTATCAGAGTGACATTTTTTTTTTTAATTTATCCTCTATAGGAAGATCTCATGGTTTAGTGGGAGTCTCACAGTTGAGTGGGAGCAATGGAAGATGAAGGTAAGTTGAAGGTTGATAAATTTAATCGGTAGAACTTTCAATTATATAAAATGAAAATGAAGGACTATCTCTATCAGAGGGATCTATGGAAGCCATTGGAAAGACAATCCAAGAAATTGTCAATAATGTTTGATAAGAACTGGGATATTCTTGATAGAAAGGAACTTGGAAGTATTTGATTGTTCCTAGTAGAATTAGTGGTGTTTCATATTATGAAATCAAAGACAACTGAAGAGTTGATGGAAACCCTATAAAAGTTGTATGAAAATCCCTTTGTTTCAAACAAGGTATTTCTCAGAAGCATCTATTTAATATGAAGATGGTAGAAGGTGGATTTATTAGTAATCATTTGAATGAGTTTAATATGGCTATGAGTCAATTATCTTCTATAAGTTTTACTTTTGATGAAGAAATTACGGATCTCTTGATTTTGTGTTCTTTGCCTGAAAGCTGAAATGGCTTGGTAATGGCTATTAGTAAATTTGTTTCTGGTTCTAATACCCTAAAATTTTATGATGTTATTGGCATGATTCTAAGTGAGGAAACTTGTAGGAAAAGTTTGCATGCCCCACAAGGGAATTAGATAAGAGAACAAAGATTTTGTTTGTAAAAGAAAACCTAAGTGATAATTTATGAAAAATTTTGAACTTTTAAAATAATTATGTGAACAAAACTTAAACTTAGATTCCTCCCAAGGTTCCCTTCTATTTTATGAACAATTCATTTAAGTCCATTAAGTAAACTAAGAACAAGATTTACTTCTCAAATAAAATTACATCATATGATTATAAGATTCTTTATTAAGAAATACAAAGGACTTTCATTTCAATTTTCCATTTAGAACCATCTATATTCCTAAGAAACCTTTATGAACAATATAAATTTTAAAGTAGATAGAATCATCTAAATCATTTGATACATTGAAAATATTCTACATTCGTTTCACTAGCTTTTCCTTTAATCATCAATAATGAAAATCATACTACTTAACTTGGAATATTACAAAATCCTTTTCTTTTCCAACGTACATCTTATACATAAATTTCACATCTCCCTTTTCCCTTTTCCTAAATCTACCCATTTCAAATACATCATTTTGAATTACATCAATGATTACATTACATTCATCCCCTCTTGGGAGGTAACAATAATTTTACATCATGAAAGATAATCACAAAGCCTTCATTCTTCAAAAACTGGTACATAAGCAAGCATGAATCTTCAAACACTGTATCCACAAAAGATACCTCGATAAAAGATTTACCACCCAACCATGTGGATACCTAAAAGGCCCACTCCCCCATGCTAAGAGATAAACACCAAGGTCCACAATGAACGAATAGCTAGGCCATACCTAGGGTTGGGTAACCTTTCCCAAATAGAAAATAAAAGAAGATCAAAGTATAATCCTTTCCCCAAAAAGGTTCTAAGGCTTAGTAGAAACTCTAAGAAAAAACCTAAGTGAGTGTCATCACATAGCCCTCACTCCTTGGGTTGTCCTAGTACTAGCCACTCCAAGCCTCGGCCCCCAAGTAGGCACATGCAGGATCGAATGCCTTTCATATAGACAAGTGCCATTCGATTGTACCTACTCGTAGGTACCTTCTCCCATTCCCATCCATAGCCTTTACTAGAACTAATGGCATGGGTGAGGCACATTTAATATTTTGAATGTTTGAACCAATTCCCATAAGTTTAATTAAGTTTTCACTTGTTAAATAACTCTTCAATTGGTTGTCCTAGTTCTAGCCACTTAGGGCCCCGACCCCACACTGAGAGCCACTCACTAGGTATCATTAGGTTTTCTACACTTAACCCACATATCACATTCACATCATACATGAAGTAAAAACACATTATGAACACACTGAGAACTGCTACAAAGAATATAAAATAATAAGATAGCTTATGGATGTTTAGGGAAATTAGGAACATTTATGGGCGTTTAGAATGTCCTGATCCTCTTAGACAACTCTAAACCCTACACTATTTCCTACACACATCCTAACCCTATTAAGGCATCTAAATGCACTGAATATAACCATCACCAACAAGAAATGAACATATTAAAGGTTTACACAAAATTCCCTATGCCAAAAGATAATGTTCCATAAATTGCATTCTATACCTGAAATCTAACTAAGTCCGATTTTATTAAAAATCTAAAATCTAGAAGTTGCAACTTAACTCCTAGGAGACTGAAACCTATCCCAATCAATCTGAAAGGTACCTAATCCCTTTATATGAGTATAACTTAAAGTATAAGAAGTTAAAGTACCACTAAAGAATAAATAACCCTAACTCAGGACTACCACAGTTCATTAATCTATCGAAACAGTGGTATTATATTTCGGCTGGCAGAAAAACAATAATATAAATGGAAGACAAAATATACGGATGGCATAATGGTATTATATTTTATAAATGACTAGCAGACTATACTGATATAGAAACTACTGACATAATACTATATCAAAAATTACGACCAAAATACAATAAGGGATAAAGGGCTCACAGAATGAAATAATATATATCATAAACATTAAAAGGCTAGCATATGTATAAACAACTGGCTATATTTGCATAAACAATAAATGGCTAAGAAAAATAATACAATAATGTACATAAACATTTAGCAATAATACAATAATAGAGAATACAATAATGTATCAATGTTTTGCAAATATAATAATACATAATATAATAATGCATAAACATTTCTGTAATAATACAATAATGTATAAAATTTTTGCAAACAAAACCATATACAAAAGCATTCAAACAAATCTAAAACCAGCATTCATATGGAAAACATAATTATCTCTCAGGATGGAATCCAACCTAGAGTCTTGTGGAGACCGGTTGATGAAGAAGAATCCTTTCCTCTCAGTCTCCTTCTAGCAATCTTGAGACTCCTTCTGGATGAAATCTCCAGCCTCCACCCAATACAACCAAATGCCAAAGTAAGGGAATAATGAATTTCTCTTCTCACCAAGTATAATTTTTCCTATAATCATAATACTCCTCTTAATTATTATTTCTTCTCCAAACCAACTCCCTTCACACAGGAAATCTTTCCTATATATAGAATGGAGGAGGTGGTTGCACGGGTAATCCAACCGATGCAACCATCTCAACTATCCATCGGTTAATAATTAGGCTTAACAATATCATTAAAGCCTTTCCCGGAATTATAAATTTATGTTTCTTTTATTTAAGATAGTTAATAATTATTATTATTATTTACAACCATATCATTACTAATCTAATTATTCATTAATATAATGCAATAATTACTTACTCACCAATAATTATATAAATATATTTATGCATATGCATATGTGTGCACCCATATGCCTATGTGTACATATATTATTATTATTATAAAACATATTATTTATTTAAACATTTAATCCATATTCTTTACAAAATACAATAGTGTGTGTGTGTGTGTATATATATATATATATATATATATAAGGTGAAACATACCACTATTATTAAAACATTTATTATTATTATTGCCATAGACATTTTTTTATTATGAGTATTATAAAAATAATATCATAAAATTCTTTATTATTATTGATATTAAAATCACATATTTCAATCACATACTAACTTGTTCCTAACAAGATATGCTAGTACATAAGTAGCTAATAATAATGATAAATTACTAAATCATACCCTCAGATGAACAATAATTCACATCAATAATCTACTAATAAAATTGAACATACTGATGGAATATGGATGAAGTGACTGAGAGGGGGGGGGGGTGAATCAATCAACCATAAATCACTTCACAATTATTTCTTTCCAGATCCCTTAGGATATCTTAATGAATATTATCTGTTTAACACTCGGTAAATAGATTGTAGTAACTTTGAAGATGCAGAAAGTATTAGCAAAATTATCTTTAGATATTCATCATCACTTGTATATGATTAAGAAAGCAATTAAGAACACAAGAGAAACAAGATTTAACATGGAAACCCAATATGGGAAAAACCACCAATGTATCTAGATACTGATTTTCACTTTTCTGAAGTGATGCCCGGTTAGAAGCCAACCCAGTAAAAGGTTACAAAACACACTGTTAGGTGTGACCTTGTTAGAGGATTTAAACACCCTACTAGGAGTGGCCTGGTAAGAGGTCTTGAAAATAATTCATTGGAATTGTCACCTTGTTAGAGGATTTACAATATGGCTGCTAAACCAACTCGGTTAAGAGATTTAGAATTCACTGTAACAATGATAAGAAGGTAACAGTGAAAATGACCTGTATAATAATGCAACTTCCTTGCTGATTACAGATCTCTGTTCTGCATAAGTGTGATCCTTCCTGATCGAATATATCTCTGCTGCTCCTCAAGGATATCTGATCATCCTTCACAAATTCGCACACACCTTTCCTGTCTCTCTTCTATATATCTTCTGCTCTATTTTTATTCTTCATCTTTCGCATTTGACCTTTTATTTATATGATTTTAGATTTGTCAAATCGACATTACTTAGTATAACAGTCAGCTGAATTAAGCAAACTTTATTTGCAAAAATCCTTCAAGGGCCAATAGTGCTCGGTGACCATAAATTTTTACAATCTTTTAGAGACTGAGGGAACTCCGTAAATGCTGATAATCCTTTTTCTTCGAAAACTGACTGAACTCGGTAGATGCTATCTTTTCTTTGACAATCAACTAAACTCAGTAAACACTGAATTTTCTTTGTCGACCGACTGAACTCGGTAAACACTGAATTTTTTTTGATAACCGAGTGAACTCGGTAAGCACTAATATTACTGCCTGGCGGACCGACTGGGCTCGATAAGTACAGAATGTTGCAGCTTATGACATAGTGTGACATCAAAGACAATACATGATTTGAGTAGCAATTTCCTTCAGACAATTGTTTCCAACAATCTCCCTCTTTGGCATTGATGGCAACACAATATGTCATAGCATAAGAAATTTGAAAGAATTAGCTCGGTTCAGATTCAAATCTCCCTCTGTCAATAAACTTCCTGTTTCTTGAAAACTCTTCCTTTGACTATTGAAAATTTCTTGAAGTAATAGCAAAGACATAGAAAACACTCCCTCTTTGACAACACATGCCAAAGACAATTCACATAATACTGGTGTAAACTAATGTACCTCAAGTACTGATTCATATGCAATGATTCCTTGAATATGCTGCATCAACTGGCTGATTTTCAATCATGTTCTGGTTGATGCATCACTAAAACTGTATTTAGTGAGCCTCAGATAGGGGAATGACCCCTAACTTACCTCTTAGATACACAAATGCATCCTTAGGTAATGGTTTGGTGAAAATGTCTGCAATCTGCTCTTTTGTATGAATATATTCTAATCTGATTTCCTTGTCCTACACCAATTCTCTGACAAAGTGATATTTAATAGCAATGTGCTTGGTTTTGGAATGCATCACTGGATTCTTCGAAATGTTTATTGCACTGGTATTGTCACAAAATATAACAACTGGTTCTTTGATTTCAACCTTCATACCTTGTAATAACTATTTAAACCAAACAATATTTGAACAATTTACTGCAGCAGCAACATATTCTACTTCAGCTGTGGATTGAGATGTGCAATTTTGCTTTTTACTAGTCCAAAATACCAGTCTTTTTCCAAGAAAAAATGCTCCACCACTTCTACTTTTTCTGTCATCAATGTTCCCTACCCAATCAGCATTAGTAAATACTTTTAAGTCTAGATTGCCTCCAAATTTATACCACAAACCATATTCTTCAGTTCCTATTTAGTATCTTAAGATTCTTTTGATTGCCATCATATGATTTTCCTTAGGTTTTGCTGAGAATCTAGCCACTATACCGACTGCTAAGGCAATATCAAGTCTTGTATGTACTACATACTACAATTTTCCAATCATAGATCGGTATAAGGTCTGATCAACTTCTTTTGAATCATCATTTTTGGTAAGTTTCAGTCCAGTACACATGTGTGTACCAACTGGTTTTGAATCTTCCATACCAAACTTCTTAAGTATTTCCTTAATGTATTTAGATTGAGTAATGTATATACCATTTTTGCTTTGTTGAATTTGAAGACCAACAAATTTTTTTATTAAACCAAATATAGACATTTCAAATTCTTTGTTCATCTGTTCTAAAAATTCTTTGCACTGATCATCATTCCTTGTAAATATAGTATCATCTACAAATATTTCTGCCAATACAATTTTGTCATCCGGTCCTTCTTTAATATACAGATTGCTGTTATCATTAGCTCTTTTGAAATTAATCTGAATCAGGTAGTTATGGAGTCTTTCATACTATGCTCTAGGAGCTTGTCTCAATCCATACAATGCTTTGTGTAACCTGTAGACCATGTCCTTTTTATCTGGATCAACAAAACCTTCAGGTTGTTCAATGTAGACTTCTTCATCAAGAATTCCATTGAGAAATGCAGATTTTATATCCATCTGATATACCTTAAATCCTTTATGTGCTGCATAAGCAAGTAGAGTTCTTACACCTTCTAATCTTGCAACAGGAGCAAAAGTTTCTCCATAATCAATACCTTCTTCTTGATAATAACCTTTACATACCAATCTTGCTTTGTTTCTAGATACTTGACCATCTTCATTCAGCTTATTTCTGAATACCCATTTTGTTCCAATTACATTCTTATCTTTAGGTCTAGGTACAAGAGTCCATGTTTTGTTCTTTTGTATTTGTTCTAATTCTTCATTCATTGCTTCAATCCAACTTTCATTTTTCAATGCATCTTTGATATTTCTAGGTTCAAAATTAGTAAGCAGACATGTACCTTTTAGCTTGCTTCTTGTCATAGTACCATCTAATTTGTTTCCAATAATTTGATCTGGTGTATGATTCCTTCTGACATATTTGGCTAGTATAGGTTCCTTGCTTTTTGAATGTGTCATGTTGTTGACTTGTAGGATCTCTTCTTCAGGTTGCTCGGGCTCGGTAGATATTTTCTCAGTAACTTCAGGTTGAAACTCGGTTTGAATTTCTTCCTGTGACTCAGTTTGAACTTCTTCTTGTGACTCAGTTTGAACTTCTTCCTGTGACTTGGTAACTGTGCTCGGCTCGGTAGATATAGTTTCCTCATTGATAGTTGTGTCTGCCAATGTTTCAGGTTCAATGTAAATGAATCTCCTGTAGTTTTCAGGTTCCCTTTTGCTTTCCTCTTCAGTCTTTTCTACAAACTCATCAAATTTTACATGTATACTTTCTATGACTTTGTGAGTAGATAAGTTTAGACATTTGTATGCTTTGCTTTTGCTAGAATATCCTAAGAATATTCCTTCATCACTTTTCACATCAAATTTATTTCTTCTGGATTCTTTTAAGATATAACACTTGCTGCCAAATACTTTCATGTAACTTACATTGGGATTATAGCCATACCATAATTCATAAGGAGTTTTGAATGTGTCTTTCTTCAATTGTACTCGGTTCAAGGTATGAACTGCAGTGCTGATAGCTTCCTTCCAGTACTTTATAGCGATGTTCTTTTCTATCATTAGAGTCCTTGCACAATCCATAATAGATCTATTTCTTCTTTTTGCTATTCCATTCTGCTCAGGAGTTCTAGGAGCTGATACCTGTCTTTTGATTCCTCTTTCAATGCAAAAGTTGTTAAAATCATGGGAGATGAATTCACCACCTCTGTCTGATCTTAAGCATTTCAATCTTTTCCCTGTTTCCTTTTCCACTCTTGCCAAATACCATTTGAACTTTTCAAATGCTTCTGACTTTTCTCTTAAATACATAACTGTCATCATTCTAGAATAATCATCAACGAAAAGAATAAAGAATTTATCTCCAGTATAGCTTTGTATTCCAATAGGTCCACATAAGTCAGTATGCACAATTTCCAAAATTTTTGTAGACTAATAGTTCTTACTCTTAAAACTAGTTTTACTCATTTTGCCAATCTGACAATTCTTACATAGAAGAGTATCAGGTTTCTTCAAAGTAGGAATGCCTCTAACCTTCTTGAATTTGCTTATCTTTATCATGTTATCAAAATTCACATGACATAACCTTTTGTACCATAGCCAAATTTCTTCAATTTGAGCAATAAAACATGAATATTCACTGAGATCAAGATAAAATAAGTTACCTTTTGTTTTTTTGCTTGATCCAATAAGTTTTCCTTTTTCATCTAGCAGTCTTGCTTGAGCATTCATGAATTCAACCTTGAAACTAGTATTGATTAGCTGTGCTACACTTAGAAGATTATGTTTTAGTCCTTCAACCCAATAAGCATTATCACATATGAGTTCTTTGGTTAATGAGATTCTTCCTTTTCCTTTTATACAACAAGGTTCAATGTTTCCAAATCTTACATTGCCACTATCACAGTCTTCTAGGTATTCAAATTTTGTCTTGTCACCAGTCATATGGTGTGAACATCCACTATCTATTATCCATATATCATCTTTTCTTATATGAGAAATAAGTGCCATCTTATCTTCATCATCATCAGATTCATCTTTTATAGCAATAAAGACAATTTCTTCTTCACTATCATCAGAATCTTTAGCTATAAAACATGTTTTCTTACCTTTATCCTTGAATGATTTGAAATTCTTTTTTCCATAGTACTTGTGACCTCTCTTCTCTTCCTTGACCTGCTTGTTTGGGCACCTAGCTGCAATATGTCCAATTTCTTCACATGAAAAATAGATTAAAGGAGTTTTACCTTTATATTTACCTTTCCCTTTAGAGTACTTCTTTGCAAGTAATGCTTCTACAATTTCAAGATCACTATCAGAACTTTCTTCTGATACTTCTTCACTTTCTGACTGGACTTATTTAATTTTCTTGTTCTTCCTTAGTGAAACCTTGGCCTCAAATGCTGACTCAATATTTTTGGAACTAGGAACATAGTTGTCATAGTTGTCTAATTCAAAGGCTGTCAATCTTCCAACTAAAGCATCCAAAGTTATATTGTGGTTTGTTTCACATCTTCTTTCTTGAATAGCTGATACTCTTATTGCATAGATAGGGAGTAATGTTCTAAGTACCTTACTTATAATAGTTTCATCAGAGATTGTTCCTCCAGAAGCTCTAATTGCACTTACACTTGATTTGATTCTTTCAACATATTTTGCAATGTTTTCATCTTCCTTCATATTCATCTTGTCAAACTGTCCTCTTAGGCTTTCTGCTTTGGCTCTTTGAACATTTGCATCACCACCATATATTTTCTTTAGATTGATCCACATTTCATATGTAGTAGTGCACTCTTTAATATCATCAAATTCTTCATAGCTGAGAGCAGATGCAATGTCTATCATCATGGTATTATGAGTCTTTTTCTCTGCAATGTCTTCAACAGTTAATGCGCCAGTAGGAACTGTGTATTCTTCATCAATGTATTTGCATCCTGAATCACCAATGGAAGCCAAATGAAGTTGCATGAGACCTTGCCATGCTGAAAAGTTATCTCTGTTGAGCTTTGGAATTTCCCTCTTGTAAGACATCCTGATCTTTAGCTTAGGTCCTTGAAACCCTTCCTGCAAGCACCACAAGCTCTGATACCAGTTGATGGAATATGGATGAAGTGGCTAAGAGTGGGGGGGGGGGGGGTGAATCAGTCAACCATAAATCACTTCACAATTATTTCTTTCCAGATCCCTTAGGATATCTTAATGAATATTATCTGTTTAACACTCGGTAAATAGATTGCAGTAACTTTGAAGATGCAGAAAGTATTAGCAAAATTATCTTTAGATATTCATTAGCACTTGTATATGATTAAGATAGCAATTAAGAACACAAGAGACACAAGATTTAACATGGAAACCCAATATGGGAAAAACCACCAATGTATCTAGATACTGATTTTCACTTTTCTGAAGTGATGCTCGGTTAGAAGCCAACCCGGTAAAAGGTTACAAAACACACTATTAGGTGTGACCTTGTTAGAGGATTTAAACACCCTACTAGGAGTGGCCTGGTAAGAGGTCTTGAAAACAATTCAATCGAATTGTCACCTTGTTAGAGGATTTACAATATGGCTATTAAACCAACTCGGTTAAGAGATTTAGAATTCATTGTTACAATGATAAGAAGGTAACAATGAAAATGACCTGTATAATAATGCAACTACCTTGCTGATTATAGATCTTTGTTCTGCATAAGTGTGATCCTTCCTGATCGAATATATCTCTGCTGCTCCTCAAGGATATCTAATCATCCTTCACCAATTCACACACACCTTTCTTGCCTCTCTTCTATATATCTTCTGCTCTATTTTTATTCTTCATCTTTCGCATTTGACCTTTTATTTATATGATTTTAGATTTGTCAAATCGACATTACTTAGTATAACAGTCGGCTGAATTAAGCAAACTTTATTTGTAAAAATCCTTCAAGGGCTGACAGTGCTCGGTGACCATAATTTTTTACAATCTTTTGGAGACCGAGGGAACTCGGTAAATGCTGATAATCCTTTTTCTTCAAAAATTGACTGAACTCGGTAGATGCTATCTTTTCTTTGACAACCGACTAAACTCGGTAAACACTGAATTTTCTTTGTCGACTGACTGAACTCGGTAAACACTGAATTTTCTTTGATAACTGAGTGAACTCGGTAAGCACTAATATTAATGCCTGGCAGACCGACTGAGCATAGTAGGTACTGAATGTTGTAGATTATGACATAGTGTGACATCAAACACAATACATGATTTGAGTAGCAATTTCCTTCAGACAATTGTTTCCAACACATACCATAAAGACAACTAGAACTACTATACTCAAAACTTCATTCTCAATGAATGCAAAAGACAAGAAACTAACTACAAGATCCACAAAACCAATGAACTGAGAGATCACATAATACATCCACACAAGGGACTAACTCAACACTTCCCACCTAAGGATAAAAGGATCAAAGGTGAATTTTCTTCCTATGGAACCTGGTGATATCTCTGTAACAACAACAATGATCAAGGATTTTGAGGGATCACTCAGACCTATGAAACCAAGTGGAGATGATACCTGATACTTGCAATCTTGCATCACCAATAGGAGATACATATATATACATATGGATATACAAATCAGCTATATGCAAGTAGATAACCAGGATCGATACATCATGTGGACCTCAACTAAGTGAGTGACTATGACTTCATCCTAAGCCATGAAAACACATCAGACACATATCCATGAAACATAAAACATCATGATAATGGTCAGATTCAAATACTTGGGTTAGATCCATAAAACATATAAAAATAGATGGTTTTCTAATCTCATAAATATATAAATGATAACCATAAATGAGTATATCAATCATATCATCATCCACAAAACATAAATGTAAATGTATAGTTCTAACTATCATAATAGAATGTCCAAGTCAGTGATGGGGAGGTTAGGATAGACTAGCTTAGTCGATGCCCTGATCCTCTCTAGGATCCAAGTGTTCTTTTGACACCCCTGATGGTCTATAGGATTCCTTATTTCTCCAAGGATCCCCTGACCTACCTAACCTACCCACCAAGTTAAACTATCTCATCTACCAACATGACAAGCTTTGCTTTCAAGCTATTATCCCTTACATAGGCTCATAAGGGTCCTTTTGGCTTCCAACACTCTTCCAAACTCCAAAAATTAATTTTATGGGTTCCAAGGTGTTCTTGGGTCATTTAACACCCCTTCAATCTAGTAACAAGTTTGGGTCATCACTCGATTGCATAGTTCCTTTGTAAAACAAGGCTACTCGAATAAGCCTAATTAGGCCTCCTCGAGTTTTCTAGGGCTTTTGCCTCCTTCCCCTCCAAGATTCACACATGTTATTCTTAAGAAAATTCACTTTAAATTACTAGACCTCAATGATTTTTGGGGTCTCAAGCCACCGCCAGGCCGTACAACACCTGTACCAAAATAGAGAGTTTCAAGAGCTATTTGGGGTTTTCTGGGTCATAGTGCTAAGGTTTGCAGCAACACCACTTCTAGACCTATTCAAGACCTCTCCTCCACAAAATTATCCTTCTTTCATGTATCTTGCATCCTTCCAAAGGGCATTCTATGAAACTCTTTGTACTATCTACTAGAGTTCTTTATCTGCTGACCGCTCCTAGCCGGACTAAGTCTTAGCTTGCCTAGGGCTTTGTCAAACAATTGTTTGCACACATGATCAAGGGCCATTCTTCCATATTTATATAGGATAGGGTCTCTACTTCAATTATCCAAGGTTCCATGACTTGGCCACTGTGGAAACTAAAGTTACAACCCTATGAACACATGTCTCTCCAAACTGGCAGAGAACTAACTACAAACAGGAAATGAACAAAATAGTCTAATAAAACTTGAAAGAACTATTCCAAGAACACATAAAAGTAATAAAAAAAACTATAAACAATAAATCATGCACAAGATTCACAAGTCTCCTTCTAATTGATTCAAAACATCTCCATTAACAGTGACTGAAACACAAAATCCACTATTCAGACTAGTCTCCTATACTGTAACCATACATAATAGGATCCAACCTCAAAATTAGGGTTATTCAGGTCTTAAGTAACCTTCTCATCATAGTGAGTGTTTGGTTTTAGGGCTTTTTGGCCTCTTAGCATAGTTAGACAACACAAAGGGAAAAGTTGCTTAGCAACTTTTGAGCAACTTTTAGTTGCTTGAGCAGCCTTTGCTCACTCATTACAAAATACCATTGCTAGGCCTCCTTAAGCACTCATGTTCTCATATCTCAACCAAACACTAACTCCTAGACCTCTAACTCATAGTAAAACAAAGATCTCAAGATGACCGAATTCCTTAAGTCAATGTTCCATTCCTAATAGGAAGACCACATGAACTTCTAGGACTTGGACAATGCCTAGACACACCAAAAATGAGCCAAAACTCCTATTGAATCTTATTTTAATTACAAACTTCATCATTGAAGATAAACACACCAAAATTTGATGGTTAGGGCCCTCTTAGGGGTGCCCCTGCACCATACTCTCCCTTAGCACAAGCTAAGGCACTTTGGGATCTAAAAGAGCTAGATCAAGTCCAAAATTTTTAAACTATCCTTCCTCAATCTAGGTGGCTTTAGATTTAGGCTAACCCATCCACTTGATCAGATGCTCCATGTAAACTTGAGGTCTAGTTTTTTTCTTCACCCTAGATTCCAAGATCTTCTCTTCTTTGGCTGGCTCCTTCTTGGGCATTGCATTGGTGTCTATATCTTGTAGTACCTCTGGTGGAGCTATACCTTGCTAAATGATATCTCCCTTGAGTTTGATCAGGTCTGCAACATTAAACACTGGTGAGATGGCTAAGTCTAATTGAAAGTCCACTTTGTAGGCATTCTCTCCATATTTGGCTAGAATCTTGCATGGGTCTACTCTCCTCATCTATAGCTTGGTGGGCATGCCTTTCTACATCCTTGATTTGGTAAGGTGGACCAAAACATAGTCCCCAATCTGAAACTGTACTTCTTTCCTCTTTTCATCCACTTTAGCCTTGAGTCTTTGAGTAGACTTCATAATAGACTTCTTCACTTGCTCTTGCACCTCCTTGATAGTTTGAGTGAAATCTTTAACTTTTCCACTCTTCAACTCCATGGAACCTAATTCTCTTAATTCACACACTCCTCTAGGGTGTCTTCCATACACTATCTCAAAAGGACTTCTTCATGTGGTCCTATTTACACTATAATTGTAAGCATATTCAACCTGAGATATAACAAGAGCCCAAGTCTACCCATACTCCTTTGTCAAACACCTTAGAAAGTTGCCAAGTACCCTATTGATAACCTTAGTTTGACCATCAGTTTGAGGATGGTATGTTGAACTGAAAGAGAGATTAGTTCCTAGGCTTTTCAATAAGGTTTTCCAAAAATGACCCATGAACTTGCTATCCCTATCTGACACAATGCTCAAAGGGAGTCCATGGATCCTAACTATCTCCTTGAAAAAGAGATGTTGTACATAGCTTGCATCATGAGTAGTTTTGCAAGGAATGAAATGACTCATTTTAGAAAACCTGTCTACTACAACATAGATGCTATCCATACCTGATTTGGTTTTAGGGATTCCAACCATGAAGTCCATAGTGATACACTCCCAAGGCCTTTTTGGAATTGGTAGAGGTTGATAGAGTCTTGCATTGCTTGAACCTCCTTTAGCTCTTTGACATACTCCGCATTGCTCTACATACTTCCTGACATCCCTTGCTAGCTTAGGCCAAAAATAGTATCTCTGTACTAACTCCAATGTCTTTTTTATGCCAAAATGTCCACTTAGACTACCATTATGCTTCTCTTGGATTAGATTTTCCCTCATGGATCCTTGAGGTACACAAAGCTGATTACCTTTGAACAAAAATCCATTTTGAAGGGTTTAATCTACAAACTCACCATGAAAATGGTTATCAAACTCTAGGCACAGCTTGCAAGCTTGTGAGAAGTCTTCATCCTCCTCATATAAGTCTTTAAAACCTACTATTCCAATCCTTTGCATCTGTACCTCTTGGATAGTCAATAACTTCCTACATAAGGCATATGCTACCTTATTGAGTTTCCCTTTCTTGTGCTTGATTGTGAAGGTAAAGGATTGGAGATACTCCATCCACTTCAAGTGCCTGTTACTAAGCTTTTCCTGAGTTTTTATGTAGCTTAAAGCCTGATTATTAGTAAAGACAACAAATTCTTTTGGCAAAAGGTAATGCCTCCACTTCTTGAGAGATTGTACCAATGCATACAACTCCAAGTCATAAGTTGAATACTTCTTCTTTACCTCATTGAGTTTCTCACTAAAGAATTCCATAGGCCTTCCTTCTTGACTCAATACACCTCCTACTTCTACACCACTTGGATCACATTCAATGGTGAACAACTTATCAAAAGTTGGCAAGAGTAAGATAGGTTTTGTGGCTACCTCTTGTTTCAATGTTTGAAATGCTTTCTCAGCTACCTCAGTCCAATTGAACTTAGTTTTCAATAATCCTTTGATGGTGTCAAGCACTAGTGCACATATCCCACTGAAGCTCCTCACAAACTTTCTATAAAATTGTGCCAAGCCATGAAAAATTCAAACTTTAGTCCCTGTTTTAGGGGCAGGCCAATTCAAGATTGCCTCCACCTTTCTTGGGTCCATTTTAAGAGTACCCTTGGGCACCACAAAGCCTAAGTAAACCAGCTCTTGCTGCATGAACTCACACTTTTCCAGATTGATGGCTAATTTCTCTTCATGTATCTTCTTCATAACCAACCTTAAGTGCTCAAGATGCTCTGCTTTTGTTTTTCTATAGATAAGTATATCATCTAGATACACCACTACAAATCTTCCCATGAAGTCCTTTAAGACCTCATTCATTAACCTCATGAAGGTGCTTCGAGCATTGGTAAGCCCAAATGGCATTACAAGCCATTCATACAATCCATCTATGGTTTTGAAAGTGGTCTTCCACTCATCACCCTCCTTGATTCTGATTTGGTGATACCCACTCTTTAAATCCAGCTTGGTGAAGTACATAGCACCTCCCAAACAATCCATCAAATCTTCTATTCTTGGAATTGGGAACCTATACCTGATAGTGATCCTATTGATAGCTCTTGAATCTATGAAAAGTCTCCATTTTCCTCCTTTCTTAGATGCTAAGACCACTGGGACTGCACATGGACTAATACTCTCCTTGATCAGCCCTTGATCCAATAATTCTTGCACTTGTCTTACCACTTCCTTATTCTAGTCTGGGGTAAGCTCGTAGGCTACTTTGTTAGGTAGAGATGCATCAGGTACAAAGTCAATTTGATGACTTATATCTCTGAATTCTCTCAGCACTTTCTGCACTTCCAATGGTGTTTCATCTTGCAACTTCTTGTCTTCTTCCTTTGTCTTCACCATGATAGCACATCCTATGGTCTCCTCATCATGTAGTGCATGTAAAAAATCCTTACCACTGCAAAGAAACACACTAGGTGTTCTAGAAGTACCTTCTTCATTGTTATTTATGGACTAAATTTTGAATGTTCTTCCATCTTTCTTGAAAGAAATGGAGTTCTCTTCTCCACAATAGATCACCTTTCTATCAAATTTCCATGGTGTTCCCAATAGAATATGGCATGCATCCATGGGCAAGACATCACAAAGAACTCTATCTTTATAGCCTCCAATAGAAAATTCTATCCATGTTTGCTCATTAACTAGCACACTTTGCTCTTGGTTCAACCAAGTCACCTTGTATGGATTGGCATGGGGAACCTTTGTAAGTTTTAGCTTCTTTGTTTCTTCCTCTGCTATGATGTTATCAGTAGACCCCAAATATACTATAACCTTGCATACTTTTCCTTGTATCTTGCACCTAACTATAAAAAGAGCCCTCCTATGATTTGGTTCACCTTGATTAGGCTGCCTTATAAGTACCCTCTTGAACATTAGGTTCTCCCCCATTTTTTATTCTATTTTGCTAACTTCATTAGTGCATGAAATGCTGCTATCCTCTTGGGTATAGGCTACCCTCTTCTCATTGTTTGAGGCTGATGGTTTATTAGGAGACCTATAGGCAAGGTGTTCAAGTTGTCCACACTGATAGCACTTCATGGTGGCAAAGTAGGAGCTGCCCCTTCCTATTCCTCTTCCTCTATTTCCTTGAGAACCTCTTCCTCTACCATAAGATCCTCTTGTATTGTTTTCTGAACTTTTTTCCAAGATTTTTCTCTCTCCTTGGCTTCTTGAGTCACCACCTCTACTATAACCTCCTCTTTGACCCCCTCTAGAGTCTCTACCTGTTCCCCTATTCTTGGAGATAGGTTCTTGCTTTCTTCTTTGTTTATCTTGAAGCTT
Organism: Chamaecyparis obtusa; assembly: GCA_027943335.1. NCBI lineage: Eukaryota > Viridiplantae > Streptophyta > Pinopsida > Cupressales > Cupressaceae > Chamaecyparis > Chamaecyparis obtusa. The sequence continues at coordinate 116,635 of BSBK01001317.1, forward strand.
TTGTGCCATATGCTGACATCCAAGTATGGTGGTGGGAGTGAACAAACTCATCTCCTTAGCTATGCTCCATTTCAAGCCACTTAGGTACCTTTCCACTTTAATGCTTTCTTCTTCTTTGATCTTGAATATCAAGCTCAACTTGTGGAACTCTTCAATGTAGGTGGCCACATCCATCTCCTTCTGTTTGAGATTCAATCTCCTCCTATGCTACTGAATTTCATAATCTACTGGTAGGTATGCTTCTTTCACTTTATTCACCATTGCTTTCCAATTAGAGATTGGGTTCTTTCCTTCTTTCTCTCTTTCACCTTGCAATTAGTTCCACTAGGTTAAAGCTTTTCCTCTCAACTAAGACTTGGCCACTTTGACCTTCTGTGCCTCTAAGATCTCTTCACACTCGAAGTGATTCACCATGCCTTCAATCCATTGCATCACAAGCTCTGTATCCATCTTTCCAGTCAATAAGGGGACACCTTCAAGTGCCTTGCCCGTGATAGCCTTGAGGGCTTTAAGAAATTGCTCATCTTGACTTGGAGGATTAGGTGTAGATACATCATCATCAATGGTTGTCTCTTTCCCTTTGGCATCCTACTCCTCCATCCTATCTTTCACCTTATCTACTTTTTCTTGGACATCATCCAAGAGTTTTTCCATTTGCATCAATCTTTCCTACAGGAGTCTATTAGCTTCCTCCTGATCTTCCACCTTCTTAGAAAGCTCTACATTAGTCACCTTTTTTTTCTTGTGTGATGATCCAATTGATTCTTCTGATGTTTGAAACATCCACTATTCACTTCCCAAGCCTTAAGAGGCTCTGATACCAATTTGATGGGGAGGCTAGGATAGACTACCTTAGTCTATGTCCTAATCCTCTCTTAGATCCAAGTGTTCTTTTGACACCCCTGATGGTCTATAGCATTCCTTATTTCTCTAAGGATCCCCTGACCTTCCTAACCTACCCACCAAGTTAAACTATCTCATCTACGAACATGACAAGATTTGCTTTCAATCTAATATCCCTTACATAGGCTCATAAGGGTCCTTCTGGCTTTCAAAACTCTTCCAAACTCCAACAATGAATTTTATGAGTTCCAAGGTATTCTTGGTTCATTTAACACCCCTTCAATGTAGTAACAAGTTTGGGTCATCACCCGATTGCATACTTCCTTTATAAAATAGGGCTACTAGAATAAGCCCAATTAGGCCTCCTTTGGTTTTCTAGGGCTTTTTCCTCCTTCCCCTCCAAGATTCACACCTTATATTCTTAAGAAAATCCACTTTAATTGATCAGACCTCAATTATTTTTGGGGTCTCAAGCCACCACCAAGCCGTACAACACCTGTAGAAAATTAGAGGGTTTCAAGGGCTATTTGGGGTTTTCTGGGTTACAGTGCTGAGGTCTATAGCAACAACATTTCTAGACTTTTTCAAGACCTCTCCTCCACAAAAATTATCCTTCTTTCATGTATCTTCCATCCCTCCAAAGGGCATGCTATGACACTCTTTCTACTATATGCTGGAGTTCTTTATCTGTTGATTGCTCCTAGCTGGACTAAGCCTTAGCTCACCTAGGGATTTGTCAAACAATTGTTTTCACACATGCTCTAGGGCCCTACTTCCATATTTATATAGGATAGGGTCTATACTTTAGGTATCCAAGGTTCCATGGCTTGGCCACTGTGGAAACTAAAGTTATAGCCCTATGAACACATGTCTCTCCAAACTGGCAGAGAACTAACTACAAATAGGAAATGAACAAAATAGTCTAATAAAAATTTAAAGAAGTATTCTAAGAACACATAAAAGTAATAAAAAACATTTTAAACAATAACTTATGCACAGGATTCACAATTCTCCTTCTAATTGATTCAAAACATCTCCATTAACAGTGACTAAAACACAAAATCCACAATTCAGACTGGTCTCCCGTACTATAACCGTATATAATAGGATCCAACCTCAAAATTAGGGTTAGTCAAGTCTTAAGTAACCTTCTCCTCATAGTGAGTGTTTAGTTTTAGGGCTTTTTAGTCTCTTATCATAGTTAGGCAACACAAAGGGAAAAGTTGCTTAGCAACTTTTTAAAAGTTTGTAGCAACTTTTGAGCAACTTTTAGTTGCTTGAGTAGCCTTTTCTCACTCATTAAAAAAGACCATTGCTAGGCCTCCTTAAGCATTCATGTGCTAATATCTCAACAAAACACTAACTCCTAGACCTCTAACTCATAGTAAAACAAAGATCTCAAGATGACAACATTCCTTGAGTCAATGTTCCATTCCTAATAGGAAGACCACCTAAACTTCTAGGACTTAGACAATGCCTAGACACACCAAAAATGAGCCAAAACTCATATTGACTCTTATTTTAATTACAAACTTCATCACTGAAGATAAACACACCAAAATGTGATGGTGAGGGCCCCCTTAGGGGTGCTCCTGCACTAGTTAGAAAGTCCAAGTATCACCATAGGAGAGGTTTTACAAAAGTTCAAGTCGATCTACATCTGGAAGTGTCTTGAATGCATAAAAAAGAGGTAGAATCAATGAGAGAGAAAATAATTATGGAAATTGTAGGAAATCAAGTGGAAAATCAAAGGGAAAGAGGTCTAAATCCAAAGGACCAAATGATTGTTGGTACTGTGGAAAACTAGGTCATAAGAAAAAATATTGTTGGTCTCAAAAGAATAAAGAAGGAGACAAACAAGAAGGTAACAACAAGGAAAATGTGGTAAGTAATAAAACCAAAGAGGATGCTTTTATTCTTTCTTTAGAAATTATTGATTATTAATGGGTTTTACATTTAGGGGCTTCATTTCATGCTACACCCCATAGAGCTTATTTTCTTGATTATGTCAAAGGGGATTTTGGGTTATTTTATTCAGGAGATAATGAACCTTGTCAGATTGTTGGAAAGGGAAACATTAAGATTACATTGTAGAATTGGAGCCATTGGATACTAAAAGAGGTAAGACATGTTCCAAGGCTTGGTATGAATTTAATTCCAGTAGGGCAACTAGGTGATGAGGGTTGCACAATTACTTTTAATGATAGAAATTAGAAGGTTTCAAAAGGTTCCTTAGTAGTAGAAAAAGGTGTGAAAGTAGGCACCTTATATCTTTGTAGAGGCCATATTGTTCCTTCTACTTTAATTATTTTAGAGGATAATGAATGTTCAGTAATAGTTGTTTTATTCTATGAGGAAGAACATCAAACAATTAGTTTAGATTCTGAGACAACACTTTGGCATAATAGACTTGGGCACATAAGTGAAAAAGGTATGAAATTAATTCATTCAAAGAGAGTTTTTCCTAGTCTAAAATGTGTTAATATAGATTTATGTGAAAGTTGCGTATATGGAAAATAAAAAAGAATTAGTTTTGTGAAGAGTGGAAAGGAAAAGAAAACTAAGAAATAAGAGCTTGTGCATATAGATGTATGGGGAGCAGCTCAGGTATCTTCCCTTGGTGGCTCTCTGTATTATGCTACATTTATAGATGATGCAACAAGAAAAGTATGGATTTATTTCCTTAGACATAAATCTTATGTATTTCAAACTTTTAAGAAAGTGAAATGCTTGTTTGAGAATCAGACTGGTAAAATGCTAAATTGTCCCAGATTTGATAATGGAGTGTTAGAATAACTGAGAGGGGGGTGAATCAGTTATCCAATGTCCCAAAACAAAATTTATAATTCAAAACAATTTCTTTAATTTCTTCTAGTCGATAAGCAATAATAACTCTCACTGTCTATGCTTTTACCAATTACCAATCTAATACTTATAACTGTTTACCGATCAAATCTAACATGTAACATGCAAAGTATGATAATAGACAAATATCACAATCAACACATAACACAAGAGATTTAATGTGGAAACCCTATAAAGGGAAAAACCACCTGGGACTAGAAACCCAAAATTGTTCACTCTTCTGAAGTGAGGTCGATTAAGACCCAACCCTATTAAAGCTTACAAACACACTATCAGATGTGACCTTGTTAGAGGATTTTAGACATGAAGTTATCAACCAACCAGCATTCACTATGGGTTGACAAGATAAAAATGTTCATTCTATGAATGATACATCATAAGACTTTCAGAGTCCACTCGGTTAAGAGATTTAGACTATATACAATGGTTAAATATGTAACAGTAAAATGACCTGCCTTATTACAACTTCAATTATAGATTACAGATCAATATTTAGTCCATACAAATCCTTCTGATCAATAATTCACTTTAGATTCAATACTATATCAACTTACTATCCATCAGTAATAGCTCTTTGTAGTTCGGTAACTGTTCTGTAGCTCGGTTCTTACTAACCAGTATGATCAGAATGCATGAAAACCTTATTCACGTGATAATCCTACAGCTTCTTCTTCTTCCAGCTATTTCTTAAATAAATTATGTTCTCTTATATAGATGATTAAATCATTTTCTTCTCCACCATCATATTTTTCCACTTAATCACATTCATAGATTTTTCCACTTCAACTTTCTTGGTACTTGTGTCAATAACACATTTCAATCTACTTCGTTAGATCTTCTTTGAATTTTGTCAGTCCTTGATCTATGTAACAAACATTATCTGTTACCTTGATTTTATACTCTTGTGAGCTCATCAATCTTATCAGCTAAACTAATCATTTAATTCATTCTATTCTCCTCGGTTAACAAAGAATGCATCAGTGAACACTGCTTGGTTAATACTAAGGTCAGTATACACTACACTTCGTCAATGTATACTTGAAATGCTTCATTTATCGACAACACTGCTTTGTGTCTTTCAGCTCTATACTTCATTATAGATGAATGAAACATAATGAAGTCAATATCATCAAGTCATACACTCATCAACAAGTTACTCAATGTGTTCTTGATGCAGGAGCATCTTGGGTCTTTGGCAATCTTGCAACAACCAAAAACATTTTCTGATTTCTGTACCTGTTTACTGTAGTTTTCTTTATAATATTTACATTTGATAGTTTCATTATGTGTGAAGCTTAAATAATTTTGGGGACCTATTTGGGAACCTTCTCCTATGAGCACATCAAGTTTGGATGGACTATTTCAAAGTTACAGTTATTTTCCTTGCAGTCGGAACAATGTTTTCCTATAGTTTTGGTGCTGATTGTTCATGTTGTTTCTCTTGATCCACAATGAATATTACTTTTATAACTTAAGAACTTCAAGGGGACCTAAATTAATATCATTCCCCAAGAGCATAGCTTCCAATTCATTATGAGTCAAAAGTTATGTCCTTTTCGGCACAGGACCTATTTTCTGTCAGCTTTCATGTCTGAGTTGTTACTACAATTTTGGTGCTGATTGTTCATGTTGGAAAACTTGATATATGAAGAATTTTCTTTTGTGCACTTAGAAACTTAAATTGGACCTAAATTAATATCATTTCCCAAGAGTGGAAAGTCCAATTCATTATGAGTAAAAACTTATGCCTATTTTGCCTCAGGACCTATTTTCTACCAATTTTTGGGTGAAACATGTGGTGTTTCTTCTTACGATGTTCCATGTGCTCATATGGGACCTTTAACACTTAAAGGAATGTTCTTGGGTCAATTTAGGACATAAATCCAAAGGCACATCAATTTATATTCATTCTAGCATTAGTTTTGGTTTAAATCTTGAGACTGGACCTATATTGTAATTAAATGCCTGACTGGCCGACCTGTGGCTTAGCTAGCTATATAAGGGGTCTAGATTGATGTAGTAGAGGATCATGGGTGAGCTATATGAAATATTATCAAGATAAATCATTGGAGAAAAAGATAGGATGCAAGCTGTAATTACTCATTGTATAAGGCCGAAACCCGGAAGGCCTCACAGCCGAGCATGTTGAAAGAAATAATATAATTCTCTGTTGTTCCTGCCAATTGATTGTCTCATATCCATTGTTTTTCCATTGATTTTATGTGATATTATATTTCTTCCATTGTGTAACTTTGAGCAAGGGCTTTTTGTGGATTCAAGTGGACTGAATTCTACTTGATTCTTCTTGTATCTACCCTGCCCCTGCGTCAAGTGGTAGCAAAGCAAGTTCTTTCTTGTGGATTGGATCATGGAGAACCTTATTGGATTTGGTTGTAGGGTGGTAGATCTAAGATCTAACCTATAACTTGTAGAAGGTTATTATCTTGCTGGAACCTGATTGTCAAGATGGTTTGTGGTAGAGGAAATGATAATGCTATCATGGATATGTTGAGGGAAATTGCAACAAGGCTTGAAGCTGTAGAGACAACCCAGAGAAGAGGAGCACATATTGAAGATGTTAGTGATGAAGAAGAAGAAGCAGCACCTAATGCTGAACCTGAAGTTGAAAAAGATGAGGAAAGACTTTTGAGAGTTTTGTCTAAGGCTAACTCCAGGCCTGCAGTTGAAGTTGCTTGCTATGATGGAAGACTTGAGACTGATACACTTTTGGATTGGATCTTTGAGATGGATAAATACTTTGAGTATGAAGGTACTCCTAATAATAAGAAGGTTAAGATAGTAGTTACAAAGTTGAAAGGGCATGCATCTCTTTGGTGGGATCATTTGCAAACTGAGAGATAGAAGAGAGGAAAAGAAAAGATCAAAACATGGATGAAGATGCTTGGAAAGATGAAGAAGAAGTTTCTTCTAGCTGACTACCAAGTTAGTCTGATGAGAAAGATGCAAAATCTAAGACAAAAGGACATGAGTGTGAAAGAATATACTGAGGAATTTTACAAATTGGATATCAGATCTGGACATGTGGATGATGAAGTTGAGAAGGTGGCTAGATATTTGAATGGCCTAAGGACATCTATTCAAGATGAGATTAGTTATGTGAAGATTGATAGTGTGGAAGAAGCATACCAATTTTCTTTGAAGGCTGAAGAAAGATTGACAAAAAGACATGATCAAAGACAAAGAGGAAGAGGTGGCAGATTTCAGAGAAGTAGAGGTAGATCTAATGGAGAAAGTAGCAGATTTGAAAATTTAGTGAAAGATAAAGGATGAAAAGATGAGCCTACTAAAAGAGGTAATTACTCTAGGAATAACAATAATGGTAGAAGGGAAGAGAAATCTTGGTTTAAAGGTACTTGTTACAAATGTGGTGAATAAGGACATAGAGCTTTTGAATTTACTAACTCTGGAAAGAACACTGGAGGTAATGGTAGAAATAATTTGGGTTGTGAAGAAGTTGAGGAAATGTCTAATGAACCTAAACATGGTGAGAACTTGATGCTAAGAAGGATCTTGTCAAATGAAGAAGCTGATGAGGAACTTGTTTTGATGAAAAGTTTGTTCAGAACCAAATGTAAGATCGTTGATAAATGTTGCAAGGTAATCATTGATAGTGGAAGTTCTGATAATTTGGCATCTAAAGAGTTGGTTAGCAAATTGGAGTTGCAAAGATTGAAACATCCTAAGCCTTACCATATTGCTTGGATCCAGAAGGAGCATAAACTACTTGTAAGTGAACAATGCCTTGTTAAATTCAAAATTGGGAATTATCATGATGAAGTCTTGTGTGATATTATGCCTATGGATTGTTGTCATATTCTTTTGGGTAGACCTTCGCAGTATGATAGGAAAGCTTTGCATGATGGTAGATTGAATCAATATACTATTTGGATGGATGGAAAGAAACAAGTGTTGTTGCCTTTGATAGAGAAGTTTGATGAAATTCACTGTACCACAGTCAAAGTATGTTTGGTTGATGGTAAAAATTTTGCAAGAGAAATGAAAGAACATAATGTTTACTTTTCTTTTATTCTAAGAAAGATTGAGAAACAAGATGATTTAGAACATGCACCTAAAGTTAAGCCTTTACTGAATGAATTTTATGACATCATTTCTGATAATGTACCTGATGGTTTACCGCCTATGAGAAGTATAAGTCATTGTATGGATTTGATACCTAGAGCTAGTTTGCCTAATAAAGCACCACATAGGTTGACACCTGATGAAAAGATTGAATTGAATAGACAAGTGCAAGAATTGCTTGAAAGAGGTTTGATTAGGAAAAGTCTGAGTCCTTGCATAGTACCTTCTATATTAGCACCTAAAAAGAATGGAGAATGGAGAATGTGCACTGATTCTAGAGCTATAAGCAAGATAATAGTAAGGTATAGATTTCCTTTGCCTAGGATGGATGACATAATAGATAGTTTAAGTGGAGCAAAGTATTTCACAAAGATTGATTTGAAAAGTAGATATCATCAGATAAGGATTAGAGAAGGGGATGAGTGGAAAACTGCTTTTAAGACTACTGAAGGTTTGTATGAATGGTTGGTTATGCCTTTTGGTTTGAATAATGCACCTAGTAATTTTATGAGGCTAATGAATGAAGTTCTGAAAAGATTCTTGGGTAAGTTTGTGATTGTATATCTTGATGACATTTTGATATTTAGTAAGAGTAAGGACGAACATCTTGAACATATCAGACAAGTATTCCAGAGATTGAAGAAAGAAAAGTTGCTGATTAATTTGAAGAAATGTTCATTTATGAAAGAAGATATTGTGTACCTTGGTTTTGTAATTTTAGCTGATGGATTAAAGATGGATCCTGAAAAAGTGAGAGCTATACTTGATTGGCCTACACCAGAGAATGTTGGAGAGGTAAGATCATTTCATGGATTGGCAAGTTTTTATAGGAAGTTCATCAGAAATTTTAGTTCTATTTGTAATGCAATGACTGAAACTATGAGAGGAGATAAAAAGGATTTCAAATGGACACATGGAGCACAAAGGAGTTTTGAAACATTGAAACAAAGAATTGCAGAGTTGCCTACACTTGCTTTGCCTGATTTTAATAAAGTTTTTCAAGTTGAATGTGATGCTAGTGGTAGTGCAATTGGAGTTGTTTTGAGTCAAGAAGGAAAACCTATAGCTTTCTTTAGTGAAAATTTGAATGATGTTAAGAGAAAATATTCAATTTATGACTAGGAATTATATGCTATTGTTCAAGCTTTTAAGAAGTGGAGACATTATTTGATGCCTAAAGATTTTTTGTTGTATACTGACCATAAAGCTTTGCAGTATTTGGGAAGTCAAAATAAGTTAAATCAGAGACATATGAAGTGGGTTGAGTTCTTGCAAAAAATTTCCTTTTCATTGAAGCATAAGAGTGGACAATCAAATAAGGTTGCTGATGCCTTGAGTAGAAGAAGAAATTTTCTGATAGAAATGAGAGTTGAAGTACTTGGTTTTGATGATTTGAAGTATTTTTATGAGGCTGACATTGATTTTTCAGAGCCTTCGAAAGCTTGTAAAGAACACACAGTGAGTGATAAGTGGTGTGATTATTTCATTCAAGAAGACATGTTGTTTAAAGGAGTTCAATTGTGCATACCTAGAGGATCTATGAGAGAGAACATAATGAAGGAGAAACATAGTGGTGGACTTGCTGGACATTTTGGGATTGATAAGATAGTGAATTTGATTTTAGAAAGATACTTTTGGCCACAGATTTACAGAGATGTACAAAGAATGGTTAGAGGTTGCAGAATTTGCCAAACAACAAAAGGAACTAGTCAAAATTCAAGATTGTATACACCTTTTCCTGTACCTGATAGACCTTGGGAAGATGTGAGTATGGACTTTGTTCTTAGATTGCCTAGAACTCAGAGAGGTAATGATTCTATTTTGGTAGTGGTTGATAGATTTTCTAAGATGGCTCATTTCATACCTTGTAAGAAGACATCTGATGCATTGCATGTAGGTGAATTATTCTTCAAGGAAGTGGTAATATTGCATGGTTTGCCTAAATCTATTGTTTCAGACAGAGATACTAAGTTTACTGGTTATTTTTGGAGGACACTTTGGAAGAAGATGAATACTAATTTGAAGTTTAGTTCTACATTTCACCCTCAGACAAATGGATAGAATAAAGTTGTGAATAGAAGTTTGGGAAACTTGTTGAGATGTTTAGTTGGAGAGAAACCTTCTAATTGGGATTTGATTTTGGCACAAGCAGAGTTTGCATATAATAATTTAGTGAATAGAAGCACTAAGAAGACACCATTTGAGATTGTTAATGGATTTCATCCTAAGGGAACCACAGAGCTGATAGATTTACCTATTGAGACTAGAAGAAGTGTTGAAGCTGATCATTTTGTAGAATACATGAGAACTTTACATGATGAAGTTAAAAAGAATTTGGAGGATAGTAATCTGAAATATAAACAAAGAGCAGACAAGAGAAGGAGACATAAATATTTTGAAGTTGGAGATGAGGTTATGATTCATTTGAAGAAGAATAGATTTCCATTTGGTACCTACAACAATCTGAAAATGAAGAAGTTTGGACCTTGTAAGATTCTGAAGAAGTTTGACAGTGGAAATGCTTATGAAGTAGAATTGCTAGAGGACATGGATATATCTCCTATATTCAAAATTGCTGATATATTTAAGTACTTTCAATCAAATGATGAGATAGAAGATGATCTAGAATATCCTAAGAAGAATATTGATAGCATTGAAAAGATCTTGAATAGCAGAGTTGGCAGGAGTACAAGAGGAAAAGACTACATGGAATATCTAGTTCAGTGGAAATACAAGCCAGTTGAGGATAGCTCATGGATTACACAAGCTGAGTTGGATATTTATGATTCAATTTAGAGTATGAGTAGTGCCTAATGTGGAAATCAGTTATTTATTTACCCTAGGTGTCTGATGCAGGAGCATCTTAGGTCTTTGGCAATCTTGCATCAACCAAAAACATTTTCTGATTTTTGTACCTATTCGCTATAGTTTTCTCTATAATATTTGCATTTGATAGTTTCATGGTGTGTGAATATTACATAATTTTTGGGACCTATTTGGGAGCCTTCTCCTATGAACGCATCAAGTTTGGATGGACTATTTCAAAGTTACAACTATTTTCCTTGTCGTCGAAACAATGTTTTCCTATAGTTTTGGTGCTGATTGTTCATGTTGTTTCTCTTGATCCATAAGGAATATTATTTTTCTCACTTAAAGGATTCAAGGGGAGATAAATTAATATCATTCCCCAAGAGCACCAACTCTAATTCATTATGAGTAAAAATTTATACCTATTTTGCCTCAGGACCTATTTCCTGCCAGTTTTTGGGTGAAACATGTGGTGTTTCTTCTTGCGATGTTTTGTGTGCTCATATGGGATGTTGCACACTTAAATGAATGTTCTTGGGTCAAGTTAGGACCTAAATCCAAAGGCACATCAATTTATATTCATTCTAGCATTAGTTTTGGTTTAAATCTTGAGACTGGACCTATATTATAATGAAATGCCTGACTAGCCAACCTGTGGCTTAGCTAGCTATATAAGGGGTCTAGATTGATGTATTAGAGGATCATGGGTGAGATATATGAAATATTATCAAGATACATCATTGGAGAAAAAGATAGGATGCAAGCTGTAATTCTAAATTCATAATTCTCATTGTATAAGGTCGAAACCTGGAAGGCCTCACAGTCGGGCATGTTGAAAGAAATAATATAATTCTCTATTGTTGATGCTAGTTGATTGTCTCATATCCATTGTGTTTACATTGATTTCATGTGATATTATATTTCTTCCATTGTGTGACTTTGAGAAAGGGCTTGTTGTGGATTCAAGTGGACTCAATTCTGCTTGATTCTGCTTGTATCTACCCTACCCCTGCGTCAGTTCCTTATCCTCATGTATCATGTTCATCTTTCCTCATGTAGATTTCTTTGTTCTTTGTATCTTTCACCTTTCTTTAGATGTCTCAGTGTATTAACTTACAAGGTAAGTGTTGTCAAACTAGTTGACATCAATGACAACATAATATTGATTTAATCATATTACATATCTAATCAACAACTCCTCAATGATCTTTAATCATAGATTCTTCAATCAGATTCCAAATTAGTTGTAGGCCAACAATCTCTCCTTTTGGCATTGTGATTGATGGAAACTCAAGTAATATGAAATGTACCATACACATACCAAACATACATTCTACAACTTTGTGAACAAATGTTGTAAGTCAAATAGACTTAATATGTTTAATCACTATGTTACTAAACTAGCATTAAGTAATACAGCTTTACCTTTCTGTAGTTGTGATCTTTTCAGTTCTCTTGTTCCATTCAGATTGTCTCTCCCTTAGATAGTTTTCATTGGTGCTTGTATAGTCAAACCTTTTTTTCACCTCTCCCTTTCATTGTTGTACATTCCTTTCATATTGTTCATCTCTCCCTTTGATAGCAATGCCAAAGAAACAAATAAACAAATAGCTATGTAGTAGCCAAGTAACTCTCTGTGGTGTTTAGTACTTCCTCTGTATCTATGTATACTAATATCTCATCGGTTCAAATGCTCAAACTTAATCACAACCTTGAACATGATTTAAGGTGTGAACTATGCTGCATCAACATGAATGATCTTCTAATAAAATTAGGCTGATGGAACATCAAGATCACCTTAGTGACTGATAGATAGGGGACGGACCCCAAGTCTAGTCCTTAAGTATTCAAATGTGTCCTTCGGTAGGGACTTTGTAAAAATATCTGCAAGTTGTTCTTTAGATGTAACAAATTCTAACTTAACTTGCTTCTCTTGCACTTGCTCTCTTAAGTAATGATACTTAATAGATATATGCTTTGTATTAGAGTGCATTACAGGATTCTTTGAAATATTAATAGCACTAGTGTTGTCATAGTATATAATCACCGGATTAGTGATTACCTCAATCATTCCTTCCAACACTTGTTTGATATATGCAATGTTTGAATAGTTAGTAGCAGTAGCAACATACTCTACTTCAGCTATAGACTAGGAAATACAAGCCAACTTTTTACTTGTCCAGGTTACAAGTCTTTCACCAAAGAAAAATGCTCCTCCAATGGTGCTTTTTTTGTCATCCACATTTCCAGCCCAGTCAGCATCGGTGTACACTTTTAGTTCAAACTTCCCTTCCTTAGAATACCATAATCCATAATTCTTTGTTTTCTTCAAGTATCTTAAAATCCTTTTTGTAGCTATCATATGTGATTCTCTAGGGTTAGTAGAAAATCTTGCAACAATTCCCACAGAATGTGCTATATCTAGCCTACTGTGAACTACGTACATTAGCTTACCAATCATAGATCGGTAAAGTGTCTAATTTACCTCAGTAGTTTCATCCTCCTTTGTCAATTTGCATCTAGTAGCCATCAGTGCTCCTACGAGTTTAGCATCTTCCATGCCAAATGTCTTCAGTACTTCCTTTATGTATTTAGATTGTGTGATGAAGATTCCATCACTCTGTTGAATCACTTGTAGTTGAAGAAAGAACTTAATCTCTCCAAACATAGACATTTCAAATTCCTTTTTAATTTCATTAGCAAATGCCTTGCAAACAAGATCTGAGCTACCAAAGATAATATCATCAACAAATATTTCAGCAATGATAATAGTATCATCAGTATCACCTTTCACATACAAATTGTTGTTTTCACTTGTTCTAACAAATCCAATACCTAACAAGTAACTATGAAATATTTCATACCATGCTCTCAGTGCTTGCTTTAGTCCATATAAAGCTTTATGTAATCTACATACCATGTCTTTATTGTCAGGATCAACAAATCCTTCAAGTTGTTCAATGTATACTTCTTCTTCAAGTATACCATTCAAAAATGCTAACTTCACATCCATTTGATAGACTTAGAATTTCTTATGTGTAGCCTATGCAAGTAGCATTCTAACTCCTTATAATCTAGCAATAGGTGTAAATGTCTCACCATAGTCAATGCCTTCTTCCTGTGCATATCCCTTGCATACTAATCTAGCTTTATTTCTTGTGACTTCACCATTTTCATTCAATTTATTCCTGTATATCCACTTAGTACCGATAACATTCTTATCTTTTGGTCAAGGTACTAAGGACTAGGTTTTGTTCTTTTCTATTTGTTCTATTTCCTCCTTCATTGCATTAACCGATTCTTCATTCTCTAATGCAATTTTCATAGTTTTAGGTTCAAACTCACAAATTAGACATGTACCTTGTCTTGTTTTGCTTCTGGTTTGCATTCCAGCATGTCTGTCTCCAATGATTTGTGTTTTAGGATGATGTCTCCTAACAAAACTAGCAAAAACTTGATTTCTCCTTTCTTGTTCATCCTGCTCAGGGTCATTTCCTTTCTCAATAGCTTCTACATGTTCATCGGTTTGTGGTCCCTATTGTACTACATTATTTCCCTTCTAATTGATTGTTAGAGCTTGCAGTGTCGGTAGATACCCTGGATGCTCAACGTAAGTGAATCTAGCATAGTCTTCCAGTTCCTTTGTACTTTCCTTTATGTACTTGTCATCAAACTTATCAACATGAACATTAGTACTTGCAACAATCTTATTTGTAGCCTTATTCAAACATTTACATGCTTTACTTGTAGTGGAATAACCAAGAAATGTCCCTCCATCTCCTTTAGGATCAAATTTTCCATTCCTCTCATCTTTCAACATAAAGCATTTACTCCCAAAAGTTATGAAATAACTTACAGTAGGTTTGTGTCCAAACCATAGCTCATAAGGTGTTCGATTGGAGTCCTTCTTTAGTTGTACTCAGTTAAGAACATATATAGTTGTGCTGACAACTTCCCTCCAATATGCCTAAGCAACATTCTTTTGTATCATTAATGTTCTAGCACAGTCAATTATAGACCTGTTCTTCCTTTCAGCAATGCCATTTTGCTGAGGTGTCCTTGGTGTGGATACCTACCTTTTGATTCCATGCTCATTACAAAAATTAGTAAATTCATCAGAGATAAATTCACCTCCTCTATCAGATCTTAAACACTTTATTTCCTTATCGGTTTCTTTCTCTACCTTAGCTTTATACCACTTAAACATTTTGAAAGCTTTAGATTTCTCTTTCAAGAACATAATAGTCATTAGTCTAGTGTAATCATCATAAAAAAGAATAAAATATCTATCACTAGAACAACTCTGAGTTCTCATAGGACCACATAGATTGGTATGAACCAACTCAAGTATCTTCTTTATTGAATAGTCTTTTCTTTTAAAACTAGACTTAGTTATCTTACCTTTTTGACATTCATGGCACATGGAATGATCAGGTTTTGTCAAGTTAGGTAATCCTCTAACTCTTTTCTTTCTACTAATCTTGATCATATTGTCAAAGTTCACATGGCATAACCTTTGGTGCCACAACAAAGCATCTTCATCCTTTATTAACAAACAAGAAGACTGATCCATATCAAGATAGAATATATTACCTCTGGATTGTGTACTAGTTCTGACAACTCTTCCTCCATCATCATAAATCTTCACCTTTTTTTCTCTCAAAAGCCAGTCGGTGGCTTGAATTGTTCAGTTGAGCCACACTTATCAAATTATAGTTCAGTCTATCTACCCAATATGCATTTTGACATTGTAATCTATCATTGATCATCAGTGAGCCTTTACCTCTTACCATACAAGGTGCATCATTTCCCATTCTCATAGATCCTCCATTATATTCAACAAGATGATCAACCTTCTCTACATCACCAGTCATATGATGTGTGTAGCCACTGTCTATGATCCATGTATCATTTCTGCTTACTTTAGAGATCAGTTCTATCTCTTCATGTTTCTCTTCCTCTTCTGAGTCATCTTTCATAGCAACAAATACAACTTCTATATCATCATCAGAATCAAATTCAATTTCAATATCTTTAGCTATGTAACATACCTTTTTACCTTTTTCATCTCAGATGTCTCTTTTGTTGTGTCAGTAACCTCTGTTGACTCTTCTCCCATGGCTTCCTTCAGATCGGTCTTTGGATCTATCATCATCTTTCTTCTATGGACATCTAGTAGTGACGTGACTGACTTCTTTACAATTAAAGCATGCTAAAGGTAGCTTACCTCTATGCCTTCCTTTTCCTTTGAGAAATCTTCTAGCCATAAGTGCTTCTAGCTCTTCAAGTTCATCATTGGTATTGTCATCACTATCATAATTCTTACTACTCCTACTAGACTTTCCAATCTTCAGAGAAGACATGAAAGTAGATTCAACAGAAGGAACAACACTGTTATCAAAATTGTTTAATTCAAAGGTTTTAAGTTTACAAATTAGAGTGTCAAGAGTGAGGTCGAATGTAGCTCTTGTTTCATGAATTGTAGAAATGTTGATTGCATAAACTAGTAGCAAAGTTCTGAAAATCTTGCTTATTACTATTTCATCATCAATTACTCCATCAAATTCTCTAATAGAATGTACCACCTTTTTGAGTTTATTTTAATATTAGACAATATTCTCACCTTCTTTCATTCTCATATCATCAAATCTACCTCTCAGACTTTCATCTTGGGCTCTTTTGACATTTAGATCTCCACTGCAGATTTGTGCTAATTTATCCCACATTCCTTTGGCAGTTGCACATATCTTGATATCTTCAAATTTAGTGTCGGTACAAGTAGCATCAAGTTCCATCATAGTAACATTGTGTTCATGCTTATCCTTCAGTTGATCAATAGTTAGGGGACCAGTGGGTGGTTGCATGTAGCCATTTTGCATCAGATCTAGTGTTGTGTTCCCAATTCCAGATATGTGCAGCTTCATTCTACTTTTCCATACTACATGAAGTTCTCTTTATTTAGTTTCAGTACTTCCCTCTTATACATCTTGAGACCTTTATACTTAAGTCTTTAAAACTTTGTTCCATGCAACCAATGCTCTGATACCAATTTTTAGAATAACTGAGAGGGTGGTGAATCAGTTATCCAATGTCCCAAAACAAAATCTATAATTCAAAACAATTTCTTCAATTTTTTCTCGTCAGTAAGCAATAATAACTCTCACTGTCTCTACTTTTACTGATTACCAGTCTAATACTTATAACTATTTACCGATCAAATCTAACATGTCACATGCAAAGTATGATAACAAACAAATATCACAATCAACACATAACACAAGAGATTTAATGTGGAAACCCTGTAAAGAGAAAAACCACTTAGGACTAGCAACCCAAAATTGTTCACTCTTCTGAAGTGAGGTCAGTTAAGACCCAACCCTGTTAAAGGTTACAAACACACTATCAGGTGTGACCTTGTTAGAGGATTTTAGACTTGAAGTTATCATCCAACCAGCATTCACTATGGGTTGACAGGATAAAAATGTTCATTCTATGAATGATACATCATAAGACTTTTAGAGTCCACTTAGTTAAGAGATTTAGACTATATAAAATGGTTAAATATGTAACATTAAAATGACCTGCCTTATTACAACTTCAATTGTAGATTACAGATCAATATTCAGTCCATACAAATCCTTCTGATCAATAATTCACTTGAAATTCAATATTGTATCAACTTACTATCTGTCGGTAATAGCTCTTTGTAGCTTAGTAACTATTCTGTAGCTCACTTCTTACTAACCAGTATGATCAAAATGCATGAAAACCTTATTCACATGATAATCCTGCAACTTCTTCTTCTTCCAGCTATTTCTTAAATAAATTATGTTCTCTTATATAGACAAGTAAATCATTTTCTTCTCCACCATTAGATTTTTTTGCTTAATCACATTCATAGATTTTGCCGCTTAAAATTTCTTGGTACTTGTGTCAACACCACATTTCAATTTTCTCCATTAGATCTTCTTTGAATTTTGTCAGTCGTTGATCTGTGTAACAAACATTATCTGTTACCTCGATGTTATACTCTTGCTAGCTCATCAATCTTATCAGCTAAACTAATCATTTAATTCATTTTTTTCTCCTCGGTTAACAAAGAATGTGTCAGTGAACACTTCTTGGTTAATACTATGGTCGGTATACACTACACTCCATTGGTGTATACTAGAAATGCTTCATTTATCGACAACATTGCTTTGTGTCTTTTAGCTCTATTCTTCATTATAGATGAATGCAACATAATGAAGTCAATATCATCATCTATCATGTACATCTTTTCTCATGTATATTTCTTGGTTCTTTGTCTCTTTCACCTTACTTCAGATGTCTCAGTGTAGTAACTTACAAGATAAGTGTTGTCAAACTAGTTGACATCAATGACAACATAATACTAATGTAATCATATTATATATCTAATCATCAACTCCTCAGTGATCTTTAATCACATATTCTTCAATCAGATTCCAAATTAGTTGTAGTCCAACATGGTGATGAGTATTACAATACAAAATTTCAAGATTATTGTTCCTCTAATGGTATTTGTAGGTAGAACAATATACCAAGGACTCCAAAAGAAAATGGACTGATTGAATGCATGAATACAATAGTATATGTGGGAAAAATTTGTTAATACAGTAGTATACTTAATCAATAAAGGTCTCTCTACTCCTTTGGGTTGTGGTATTCTAGAGCAAGCATGGACTGGTAATAAGGTGAGTTATTCTATTCTCAAAACCTTTGGTTGTGAAGCATTTGCACATATAGATTTTGAAAATAGAACCAAGCTCGAAGATAACTCAAAGAAATGTGTATTTTTTGGATATGGTATTGATGAATTTAGCTATAGGATTTGGGATTTTGAAAACCATAAAATTGTATGAAGCAGGGATGTCATGTTCAATGAGAAAGTGTTGTACAAAGATTTATTACAACAACATGAGAAGAAAGAAAATGATTATGTAGTACTGGATGATACTCCAAAAGATGATTTTATGGTAGTTCCTTATCCTCCACAACAATAGCAACAACAAATACCACAAACCCCAATCAATGTTAGATGATGAACAAGGCTAAGTAGACCTCCTAAAAGATTTTCTCCCTCTTTCTATGATATTTTATTAATAGATGTTGGTGACCTTGAATGTCTTAATGAAGCTATGTAGGTGGATATAAATACTTTGTGGGAGTTTTCTATGACATAAGTAATGGACTCCTTGTTGAAACATTGAACTTTGGATTTATGTAATTTACCTGTAGGTAAAAGGGCTATACAAAATAAATGGGTTTACATGCTGAAAGAAGAGGAAGGAGGTAAGAAAAGATTTAAAGCCAAATTAGTCATAAAAGGATTTTCATAGAAAAAGGCTATTGATTTTGATGAGATATTTTCTCTAGTTGTTGGAAAGAATTCTATTCGTAATGTTTTAAGTATTGTGGCTACTGAAGATTTGCATTTTGAGTAGTTTGATGTTAAAACAACTTTTCTTCACAGTGCTTCTGATGATGAAATATATATGGTACAACCATAAGGATTTGAGGTGAAGGATAAGGAGAATGTAGTGTGCAGATTACAGATAAGTTTATATGGCTTGAAGAAAGAACCTCGACAATATTATATTAAATTTGACACATGTGTAAATGAGCATGGATACACTCGGTGTTATTTTGACCATTGTGTTTATTTTAAGAGGTTGGATGATGATAGCTGCATTATTTTATTTTTATATGTTGATGATATACTTGTAGTTGGGTCTAACATGGATCATATTAAGGGGTTGAAACAATAGTTAGTACATTCATTTTCTATGAAGGATTTCGGGAAAGAATAATAAATCATTTGCATGAAAATATGCAGAGGTAGGAAAAATAGGAAATTGAATTTATCTTAGGCTAATTATATTGAGAAGATGTTGCAAAATTTCTCTATTCAGAATAAAAAAATTGTCAGCACACCTTTTCCTGGTCATTTGAAATTAACTAATGTGATGTATCCAAAGACACCAGAAGAGGTGGCTAAAATATCCAAGGTACCTTATGATTCAGCTGTAGGGAGCATAATGTATGCTATGGTATGTACTAGGCCAAATATTTCACATGTAGTAGGAGTCATTAGCAAGTATATGAGTCACCTTGGGAATGAGCATTGGAATGAAATCAAATGGATTATTAGATATTTGAATGGTACATCTAGTAAGTATTTACACTTTGTGGGATCTACTACTACTCTTCAAGGCTATGTTGACTCAAATATGATAGGAGATATAGATAGAAGATGGAGTACTACATGCTATTTACTATTGGTGGGAGGAAAGTGAGTTAAATATCTTAGTTACAAAAGGTGAATTCTTTATCCACTACAAAGGAAGATTATAATCAGGTTGTAATCACTAAATAATAATAGTATTGGACTCACTGTTGGTGGATGTAGCCCAGGGATTGGGTGAACCATGGTAAATCTTTTGTGTCTCATGTTCTCTTTCAGTGTGGTTTATTGTTGACTAATATTATTTATATTTGCATGTAAATGTTATTTATGTCTTATTAATCCTAACATAACAAGAAGTTTTAGCATTGTCTAGATAGAATAAGTTACCTTTTGATTGTTCATTAGTACCGACCAATCTTCAATTCTCATCATAGATTTTCACCTTTCTATTCTCAAATGAAACTTGATGACCTTTATTATTCATCTATGATACACTCAACAGATTATGGTTAGATCCTTTTCATTTTACTTGACAAGGTGTATCATTTCACATTTTCATAGATCCACCATTATAAGGTTAAAGATATTCATTTTTTTCTTTATCACGAGTCATATAATATCTATAGCCACTATCAATAATCGAAGTATCATTTTTGCTAACTTTAGAAATAAGTGTTGTTTCAACATACTTTTCTTCTTCTTCAAAATCTTCCTTCAACACCAAAAATACCACTTATATTTCTTCATCGGTCTTACTCTTGATTTCTTCATCTTCAACTTGGTAACATTCCTTCTATCCTTGATCTCTATTGTCATTCTTCCTTTCATTTGATCTTTCATTTGATTTTTCATCTTCCTTCCTATCAATACACCTTGCAAAAATATGGACAATCTCTTTATATTTAAAACTACCAAGGGTAGTTTACCTGTATATCTTCCTTTTCCTTTTTCTAGTCTTCTAGCTATTAATGCTTCAAGTTCATCAAGTTCATCTTCTTCACTTTCATTTCTTATCTTATGTCTTCTCCTTGATTTTACAATTTTTAGAGATAAGATAAATGCATATTCTAACGTAGGTACAATACTATTTTCATAGTTATTAAGCTCAAATGTAGTCAATATTCCAATCAAACTATCAAGTGATATATTCTTACTAGGAGCTTCTCTCATTTAATCAATTGCAGAGACTCTAATAGCATAGGTAGGTAGCAATATTATGAGAATTTTACTTACTACAATGTCTTCATCAATAGTTCCAACTGCTCCTTGAATAGCATTCAGAATTTCCTTGACTCATTTTTTGTGTTGAGTAATGTTTTCACCTTCTTTCATTTTCATGGCATCAAAATTTCCTCTTATACTTTCAGATTTTTCCCTTAGAACATTCACATATCCTCCATGAACTAGTGTAACCTTATCCAACATTTATTTTGTAGTTGTACATGTCTTGATGTCCTCAAATTTAACATTTGATAAAGAAGAAGAAAGCTCAATCATCATAGCATTGTGTTCTTGTCTCTCTTTCATCTGGTTGATAGTCAAAGGACTAGTGGGAGTCAAAAACCCATTTTTCAAACAGTATGTTACAAAATCACCAATCCTTGATAGATATAAAATCATCCTTCTTTGCCACATTGATAAATTATCTTTTTTGAGCTTTAGAATCTCTCTCTTATACATGTTTTGATCTTTTACTTAAGTCCTTAAAATTTTTACCTTCAAGAACTCTTTCTCTAATACTAATTGTTAGATAAAAAGGGGGGTGACTTAGTTAAGTCCAGTTATCCTAAAGTTCCAAATGCTCTCTAATGTATAAAAAAAATTATTCAAATAATTTAAACAACTAGGTAAGACTTTAACTATGCCTTTTTGTTCATTAACTAAATACCATTAAATTAACTAGTGTATATACTGATCAAACTAGTAATTGTAATGTGTAAAGAAAAATAATAAATCATCACATCCATACACATATAACACTTAGATTTTTAATGTGGAAACCTTGTTAGGAGAAAAATCACCTGGGACCAGTACCCAAAAATAATTTCAGCCTTCTGAAATGAGTCGGGTAAAGAGAAAACCGTGTTACAGGTTACAATAACACACTGTAAGGTGTGACCTGGTTAGAGGATTTATCACTAACAGTTCTTTGTGACCAAACATTCACTATGGGGTCAACATGAAAACAATCTTGACATTCATTGAATGTCATAATGAAATATAAAGACTGTTAAATCCCACTCGGTTAAGAGATTTATCTGTAGAAATGGTTAGAATACAATACTAAATCATCTAATTCAAATACAACTTTCTTTTATAGATTTTCAGATCTATGCTAAGCTCAAAATACCTTTGGCCAATATACTCAATTCAATTTCTTTGTATCCTCCAACTCTATTCTTCTTAATTAATTCCTTTTTTATAATGCTCGATATTGACTACAGATTTGATCGGTTCTATTTTCAAACTCTTTGACCATCTTTGCATGAATACAATATTCTCACATGCATTCTAGAATTAATTATGAATCACTTGTCTCCTTTTATATACATAATAAAATATTTGCTTTACAACCATAGATTTTTCCTCTTAATCTTCACTATTGATTTTACCACTTCAACCTTCCTTCGATCTTGTGTCTCTAATGTGTTTCATTCTCCATCATGCGATCATTATTGAATTTTTTTAGCCATTTGATCATCATAAAAAAATTTATCTTTAACCTCAGAATAATCCATGATTGTCCATCACATCATCTTTTGTTGACAATCACTTGTTCTACTTATTTATTTCACTCGGTCAATACTATGATGTCGATGTAGGAGCATCCTGGGTGTAAGAGCAATCTTGCATCACCCAAAAATATTTATGTTTTTATATTCAATAAGGGTTATTTTGTGCAAAGCTGCTATTTATGGAAAGTTACTATTTTTGGTAATTTTTGTATGTGCTCAGAATGATCTGATTTCTTTCTTGGAGGTTCATTTTGGTCATATAAGTCTGCCAGTAAAGTTTCATTGCCAGATCAAGTGTATATTGGAAGATATTGAAGATTTTCGGTATTGGCAGCAGGGTATAGAAACTTTGAACTCAGTTTTGAAGGCTTTAGAGGCCCCAGATGAGGTTGAAAATTTGGGTGATGGGCGCTTGCGCAAGTCAAACCTGTAGAGCACTTCATGGCATTTCCGAAATGGGGTTATAATAGCCGATCGGGTCAACTGGTGATGACTTATGGTCTTCGGAAGTTGGGCCACCCGAAATGGCAAAAAATAATTTTCTTCAAAATTTCTGTTCGGGTTTCAAAGGTTATCTTGAGCCGACTATGATGTAATAAAATGTAAAATAAAATAATTCTAAGTTTGGTCGGCCTTATTGGCTAAAAATTCTGGAACCTTCCCAGGCGGTGGAAAAATTGCCTATATAAGGAAGGCTGTATTATTGTCTTAGGCAGTTCAGAATAGTTCTGGGTAGTAGATCTGGGTATTGATTCGAGGCTTTGTCCTACAGAATATTGTAAGGGAATGCCCATGTGGCTTTGCATATTGTAATTCTAAAAGTTTGTAATTCCACATTTGTGGAGATAATAAGAAGCCAATTTTCTGCTCTTGCATATTGTTGTGGTTTCTCTGTTTCTGTTATGTGTTTGTGGTATTAAGGGGAGCACCCTTCATCAAGTGGTATCAGAGCAGGAGTTCTTGAGCGTGTAAACAGATCACCGACTATGAGGCAGTTTGCGCCAGGACCGTGGTTAGGGTTTTAGCGCGCATCGCAAAAATGCCTCCACGAAGAGAACGTGGCGGAAGACCTGGTGCTATGACACCTGAGGTTAGAGAGCTGCAGAGACAAGTGCGAGCATTGCAAGAAGATATTTGCAGAGGAATGAATCTTAATGTCAGAGACGAAAGCGAGGATGAAGCCGAAGAAGAATATCAAGAAGGAGAAATTGAAATTGTGAACCAGGAGGAAGAAAGACTTTTTCGGGCGATTTCCAAGATTGGGAAAAGACCTAAGATTGAGGTTCCTACATTTTCTAGAAATCTTAACCCAGAGGAATTGATCGACTGGATCAATGAATGTGAAGAATATTTTGAGTATGAAGATGTTGAGGATCCTGATAGGGTCAAATTTGCTAAGGCCAGACTGAAAGGTCATGCGAAGATATGGTGGCAAGAGATTCAGTTGGAGCGAAATAGAAGGGGAAAGGAGAAAATCATGAGATGGGATCGGATGGTGGATAAATTGAAGCGACAGTTCATTCCTGTTGATTATGAGCTTGACCTACTGAAGAAAATTTAGAGTTTGAAGCAAGCAGGAAGATCTGTTCAGGAGTATACAGAGGAGTTCTATCGACTTCTCATTAGAACAGGCCATGCAGAAGTTGATAAGGAGAAAGTTGCCTGATACCTTAATGGGTTAAGGCCAAGCATTCAGGAGGAGCTGAATCTAGTTCGAATGAATAGTATTGAAGAGGCATACCAGTTTTCCCTAAAAGTAGAGGAAAAGATGAACAAGAAGTTTGAGAGCAGACAAAATGGAAGAGGTTGCGGTGGACGATCTGGTGGACGGTCATATGGTGGCCGAAATGAAGATTCAAAAAAGAAGGATGAGGCCAGTAGCAGTCAGAATCAGCGAGGAAATAATTTCAATCGCTTCCAGGATTAGAATAATAGAGATCAAAGAGGGAGAGGAAGAGGACAAGGATCTGGAAGAGGTGGCTTCCGTGGAACATGTTTTCACTGTGGAGAAGAAGGTCACAGGGCATTTGAATGTCCTCAGCGCCAAGGCAGAACAGACAGGAGAAATGAAGGCCAGGCCAGAGTTGCACATGTAGATGAAGATGCCAGATCATCAAATTCTGAAGATGCTGAAAGAGGAGAAACGTTGATTAACAGAAGAGTCCTGTTGAGTGGTGAGAATAAACCTGAGCAAAGGAGGAGCTTGTTTCACACCAGGTGCAAGTGTGAAGGTAAATGTTGTGATGTGATTATCGATAGTGGAAGCACTGACAATTTGGTGTCAGAAGAGATGGTGACAAAGTTGAAGCTCAAGAGACAGAAACACCCACATCCATATCGGATTGCCTGGTTACAAGATGACCACAAGGTCATGGTCAATGAACAATGCCTGGTGAAGTTCAAGATTGGCGGATACCAAGATGCGGTATTGTGTGATATCATATCTATGGATGCATGTCATATGTTGTTGGGTAGATCGTGGCAGTTTGACAGATGTGCTGTACATGATGGTCGTGCGAATACCTATTCCCTGACAAAAGATGGAGTACGACATAAGCTAAAGCCATTGAAGAAGACCGAAGAAAAGGTATGTGGTAATGCAAGAATAACATTTGTTGATGGAAGAAAATTCCTAGATCGTATCAGGCATGAGCATGTGTGTTTTGCTTTAATTCCAAAAGTTGGTAAAGAAGAAGCAGAGGATGTACCTATAGAGGTTGCAGATTTGTTGAATGAGTTTCAGGATATTGTATCTGATAATGTACCCGATGGATTACCACTGGTAAGGAAGATCAGTCATCAGATGGATTTGATTCCAGGAGCCAATTTGCCAAACAAGGCAGCACACAGAATGACACCAGCAGAAAGTGAAGAGTTGAACAGACAAGTACATGAGTTATTGTAGAAAGGGTTGATTCGAGAGAGTCTGAGTCCCTGTGCTGTACTAGCGGTATTAGCACCAAAGAAGAATGGAGAGTGGAGGATGTGTACAGATTCTACAGCAATAAACAAGATCACAATCAAGTACAAGTTTCCATTGCCACGAATGGATGATATTATGGATTGTTTGAGTGGAGCTGTGTATTTTTCAAAGATAGATCTAAAAAGTGGATATCATCAGATTCGGATCAGAGAAGGAGATGAATGGAAGACTGCCTTCAAGACAAAGGAAGGACTGTATGAGTGGTTAGTCATGCCTTTTGGGCTAACCAATGCACCGAGCACTTTCATGCGGCTCATGAATGAGGTTCTGAAAGAATTTCTAGGTAAGTTTGTCATTGTTTACCTAGATGATATTTTGATCTTTAGTAAGACATTGGATGAGCATATGATGCATATTCGTACGGTATTTGAGAAATTGAGAGAAGAGAAATTATTGATTAATTTGAAGAAGTGCAGTTTTGTGAAGAAAGAGTTAGTGTATTTGGGATTTGTAATTTTAGCAGAAGGTCTAAAAATGGACCCAAAGAAGGTACAGGCTATCCTTGAATGGCCTACTCCAAAGAGTGCTACTGAGGTAAGATCTTTTCATGGTCTAGCTAGCTTTTATAGAAAGTTTATCAAGAATTTTAGCAGTATTTGTGGACCCTTGACTGAAACAATGAGAGGGGATAGAAAAGAGTTTAAGTGGACTAATGGGGTAGAAAAGAGTTTTCAATTATTGAAAAAAAAGTTACAGAACAACCTGTTTTAGCACTTCCAGATTTTAATAAGGTGTTTCAAGTAGATTGTGATGCTAGTGGTACTGCAATAGGAGCTGTTATGAGCCAAGAAGGTAAACCTGTTGCTTATTTCAGTGAGAAGTTAAATGATGCCAAGAGGAAATATTTTGTTTATGATCAAGAATTTTATGCTATAGTTCAGGCATTAAAGAAGTGGAGACATTATCTACTTCCTAAGGAGTTTGTTTTGTATACTGATCATCAAGCTTTGCAATATTTGAATAGTCAAGGAAAGTTGAATCAGAGGCATTTGAAATGGGTTGAGTTTTTGCAGAGTTATACATTTGTTTTGAAACATAGGAGTGGAAAGTCTAATAGGGTTGTAGATGTTCTTAGCAGAAGGCAACTATTGCTGACAGAAATGTAGATTGAAGTGGTTGGGTTCAAGGAACTCAAGAATTTGTATCCAGAGGATCCTGATTTTGGTGAAGCTTGGAAAGCTTGTACAGAACCTGTTACTCTAGACAGGATGAAATGGTTGGATTTCATCATCCAGGATGATATGCTATTCAAAGGGAGTCAGTTGTGCATTCCACGAAGTTCTATGAGGGAGAATCTCATCAAGGAGAAGCATAGTGGAGGATTGGCTAGACATTTTGGTCGTGATAAAACCCTTGCTTTGGTGAAGAAGTTTGTACAGAGTTGCAGAGTATGTCAGATGGTGAAAGGAGTGAAGCAGAATACAGGATTGTATCAGCCATTACCTGTACCAGAGAAGCCTTGGGAGGATATCAGCATGGACTTTGTTCTTGGTTTACCGAGGACACAGCGGGGACATGATTCAATTTTTGTAGTAGTTGACAGATTTTCAAAGATGGCACATTTCATTCCCTGCAAGAAGACTAATGATGCTGTTCATGTAGCAGAATTGTTTTTCAGAGAAGTAGTGAGACTTCATGGTTTGCCAAAGACCATAGTTTCAGATCGGGACACTAAGTTTGTTGGATATTTCTGGCGTACATTGTGGAAGAAGTTGAAGACAGATTTGAAGTTTAGTTCATCACATCATCCACAGACTGATGGACAGACATAGGTGGTGAATAGGAGTTTGGAAAATTTGCTGAGATGTTTGGTTGGAGATAAGCCAACGGGATGGGATTTGATTTTACCACAGGCAGAATTTGCATACAATAATTCTGTCAACAGGAGTACTGGTAAATCACCATTCCAGATTGTATATGGAAGTAGTCCAAGAAATGCATCTGAATTAAGAAAGATAGATAAAGGAGAAATAAGTAGTGCTGAAGCTGAGGATTTTGCAGAACACTTGAAGAACATCCATGGGGAGGTGAGGAAGCATATTACCAAGATGAATAAATAGTATAAGGCTAAGGCAAATGAGAAAAGGAGGTATAAGTAATTTCAGGTCGGTGATGAAGTCATGGTTCATTTGCGGAAGGAGCGGTTTCCAGTTTGGTACATATAACAAGCTGAAAATGAAGAAGTTTGGACCATGCAGGATATTGAAGAAACATGATTCAGGAAATGCATATGAGGTAGAATTTCCTACTGAGCTAAATATTTCACCAGTGTTTAACATTTCAGATCTGACAGAGTATCATGAAGGAGGTGTTGAAGATGAGATCACAGCAGCATAGTGGAGTATTCCAGCAACTAGTTTAGACACTAAGGAGATTGAAGATATACTGGATAGTCGTGTTGGCAGAAGCACAAGGAACAAGACATATGACGAATATCTGGTCAAGTGGAAAGGATGACCTGTTGAAGATTCATCATGGCTAACAAAGGAGGAGGTTAACCGTCTTGGTTTTCCTCTACACACCTGAGTCGTGACAGGGTCACTTCTCAAATTACCCTGGGTGTCTGATGCAGGAGCATCCTGGGTGTAAGAGCAATCTTGCATCACCCAAAAATATTTATGTTTTTACATTCAATAAGGGTTATTTTGTGCAGAGCTGCTATTTATGGAAAGTTACTATTTTTGGTAATTTTTGTATGTGCTCAGAATGATCTGATTTCTTTCTTGGAGGTTCATTTTGGTCATATAAGTCTGCCAGTAAAGTTTCATTGCCAGATCAAGTGTATATTGGAAGATATTGAAGATTTTCGGTATTGGCAGGAGGGTACAGAAATGTTGAACTCAGTTTTGAAGGCTTTAGAGGCCCCGGATGAGGTTGAAAATTTGGGTGACGGGAGCTTGCGCAGGTCAAGCCTGTAGAGCGCTTCATGGCATTTCTGAAATGGGGTTATAATAGCCGATCGGGTCAACTGGTGATGACTTATGGTCTTCGGAAGTTGGGCCACCCGAAATGGCAGAAAATAATTTTCTTCAAAATTTTTGTTCAGGTTTCAAAGGTTATCTTGAGCCGACTATGATGTAATAAAATGTAAAATAAAATAATTCTAAGTTTGGTCGGCCTTATTGGCTAAAAATTCTGGAACCTTCCCAGGCGGTGGAAAAATTGCCTATATAAGGAAGGCTGTATTATTGTCTTAGGCAGTTCAGAATAGTTCTGGGTAGTAGATCTGGGTATTGATTCGAGGCTTTTTCCTACAGAATATTGTAAGGGAATGCCCATGTGGCTTTGCATATTGTAATTCTAAAAGTTTGTAATTCCACATTTGTGGAGATAATAAGAAGCCAATTTTCTGCTCTTGCATATTGTTGTGGTTTCTCTGTTTCTGTTATGTGTTTGTGGTATTAAGGGGAGCACCCTTCATTAGATGTGTTGGTGATTTAATACTCGATTACTACTGTACTTGGTATACACTACACTTTCTGGGTGCACACTTTTTCAACTCAGTGTATACTAACTTCTTCATTTACCGACCATATAAACTTGTTCATTCTTAATCTTTAATTTATAACAAAATTATGTAATACAATCAAATCACTAACACAATGTCATAGACTCGTGAATAAGTTATCCAATGAATACCATATCCATATCGTTCTCTTACATCTCATCTTCATGTTAATATCTCATTCCTTCATCATTATTTATTACTTTACATGTTTTTAACTATCATGATAAGTATAGTCAAAACTAGTTGACATCAATGACAATATAATAACTAGGTTAATGTGTCACATATACATTTGTAGGTCGGTGATCATCAGTCTCTCCTTTTTAAGTATCGAATCAGTTTTCAAACTCTTCCTTAAGATATTCAATCAGATTTAGTCTATCAAATCTTTCTACAAAGTTGTATACCTTTTACCTTAGTCGGTCTTCATCATCATCACCATCAGTTATAGTGACACACACATAGATATAAATATATATATACATACATACATACATACATACATACATACATACATAGATATATATATACATATATATATATATACATATATATATATATATACATATATATATATACATATATATATATACATATATATATATATATATATATATATACATATATATATATATATATATATACATATATATATATATATATATGTATATATATATCTATGTATATATATATACATACATAGATATATATGTAG